>WSYH01012779.1:0-18165 GCA_036426205.1 Ascaphus truei
GGGACCGGGAGTAAGAGGGCATAAGGCTGGATACACCAGAGGGGACCAGGAGTAAGAGGACATCAGGCTGGATATACCAGAGGGACTGGGAGTAAGAGGACATTAGGCCGGATACACCAGAGGGACCGGGAGTAAGAGGACATCAGGCTGGATACACCAGAGGGGACCTGGAGTAAGAGGACATCAGTCTGGATACACCAGAGGGACCGGGAGTAAGAGGACATCAGACAGGATACACCAGAGGGACCGGGAGTAAGAGGGCATAAGGCTGGATACACCAGAGGGGACCCGGAGTAAGAGGACATCAGGCTGGATACACCAGAGGGACCGGGAGTAAAAGGACATCAGACAGGATACACCAGAGGGACCGGGAGTAAGAGGACATCAGGTCGGATACACCAAAGGGACCGGGAGTAAGAGGACATCAGGCCAGATACACCAGAGGGACCGTGAGTAAGAGGGCATCAGGCCGGATACACCAGAGGGGCCAGGAGTAAGAGGACATCAGGCCAGATACACCAGAGGTGCCAGGAGTAAGAGGGCATCATTCCGGATACACCAGAGGGGCCAGGAGTAAGAGGGCATCAGGCCGGATACACCAGAGGGGACCCGGGTTAATAAGACATCAGACAGGATACACCAGAGGGACCGGGAGTAAGAGGACATCAGACCGGATATACCAGGCGCCTGATGAAGCACTGAATAGTGTGAAACGCGTTGCGGAGTTCATACAGTGCAAGTTGACGTCCAGACGCTTGGCTGTACCAGTCCCAGTTCTCCCACGGAGCTTTGAGCTGTTTCAACCTGCTCGTTCGAGTGGAACGTGTGCTGGGAAGGAAGTACACAGGCAATTGGAGGACAACTCAAACACAGGTCCCACGACAAACCGCAACCCGGAAGGAACATCTGAGGTCTTCCAAACAAGTCAGCCCCAGCGCGCGGGACTGATCTGCGAGTTCCAGCTTCTACCAACTGTGCCTACCAACTCGTTTGGACCTATCATCTATGCACTGGCCGCTACTGGACTTATATATCCCTATATGTAAGTTTTTATGTGTTATTATACCCTATGTGTAATATATTTATCTTAACCCTTGGTGCGCTTCTGTGTTTATTTTCTACTATCTTCTGACGTTGGAGCCTTCCTACGAAAGTCATCGGTGGAGGAGGGGCGCCTTCACATCACAGCAGCAGCAAGAGGGGAGAGTTGATCTACTTCAAGATCTTTTTTAGGAAGCATGAGCGCGGTTTGATCTTCTCATCCATGGCAACTGCAAGATAAGCCTAGTGAAGTTGCTGAAGTTTCAAATCAAGATAGGACGGGAACAAAAAGGCGGAAAAAGAAAAGCGGTTCTTCACTTGCTGTTGAAGGAACAGACACGTCCGCAGATCTAGCGGAGAAAAAAGGGGGTCCGAGATGCCCTGCAGCCTAGAGAAAATGGAGAATTCGTCACGCGAATTACAGAATATCCAGAGGGCCCAAGGCAGAAGTCGGTTAACCCAAAGAAGTGTCGGTCCGGTGCTAACAGTAAAGAACCATCAACCAATCATCCCAGGGAAGCGGAGCCGGAACCAGTGAGTGACGATCCCTTGACCAGCCCTGAAGATGCACTGCAAGCTGCCAGGCATAACTGTGATCTGCTCCATGAAGAAGTGAAACTGCAGAGAGAAAATAACGCTGAGCTACAGAAGACTGTGCTCGCAATTTACTCTGCGGCCAAGACCGAATTGGAGGATCTCAAGACTGAGCTAGCCACTGCAAACACTATTAATGCCACCATGGTGGAAAAACAGAGCAAATCTGATAGAATGATTGCTAATCTGAAGCAGAAATATGGGGAGGCACTGAAGGAGATTACAGTCTTTCAGTAAGAGGTTAGCAAGTGCACTAGAGAGGTGGATGTCTCTCAGAATGAGGTTCACACTCTCCGCATAGAACTGAATGCCTCCCATCAAGAGGTCAACAGTGTCCGGACAGAGGTGGACATATCCCAGAAGGAGGTTCATACTCTCCGCATAGCACTGGATGCCTCACACCAAGACATCAGCAGTTGCCGCACAGAACTGGAAGTCTCTAAAAAGGAACTTCACAGTCTCGCTGAGGAGCTGGACATCTCACAAAAAACTATCCTCAGTCTTAATATGGATCTCAAAGTCTCTCAGAAGGAGCTTCAGACCCTCAACATAGAGATGGAAGTGTCACGCCAGGGGTCCGGGAGTCTCAAAGCAGAAGTGCTTAAATGGAAGGAGGACTACAAGGAGGCCCTGAATATTACCGAGACTGCAAAAATAGAAAATTTATGACTGAAAGAAGAGAATTCTGATTTGACAGTCCACGTCAATAAAAAGAATGAAAAGCTGCACGAGCTACAAAAATTAAAGAAACTATTGGAAGATGAAAAGTTTGAAGCATTGGAGCAACACACACAAGCAGAGCATCTTTTGCAGAACCAACTGCAAGGTCTGCGTACGCACCTCTAGAATGCCGAGGAGAAGCAGCGAACTCTGCAGGAAGACAATCTGCAGGCTGCTAAGGAAATACAAGTGCTGCAGGAACGTCTGATTACCCAGTGTGTCCCCGCAAAGCAGCAGGATAAACTGAAGGCTGCCCTGACCATCCCCAAAGCATCGCCATAGGCCAAGCTTAGAGGCCAGGTGACTCGGTACAAGAGGGAGCAGAAGAAGGTCAAGAAACTGAGACAAGTAGCTGTGGCTGTAAGGTTAAAAACTGTATCTGTCAGCTCTGTTCTTTTCGGGGACTGAATAGGTTAAAACAGTCAAGCTTTATTTTCTCAGAAGACTAGATGGTAAAAGTATTTCCGCTTTGGACCAGCTGTCCCAGGATATCTATTACATAAGAAATAAGATTATAAGAAACAAGACCACTAGTCTTGTTTCTGACCCCATTAGTAGTTATTGACCTTTTATCCCTGTTCCCACCAATTTAGGCAAGATGGTATATGTCATTTTAGATGTATGATCTATACATGGGAACTCAGTTTGTAACAGATGTATGAAATTGACACACGATGTATTGTCCTTGCCTTTGTTATAAAAGATTCCTCTGTGAACATATTAAACAGAAGTAAGAACTCAACCACCTTGTGTGCATTGAATCTTTGCTTCTCCGAGCTCGACCATCATATCTGAGACCAAAGAATATAGCAGCTGCGTGATGAAACTCTCTGAGTGGAGTAAAGAAAAGGTTTCCTGCCCTAGGTCCAGATTTGACCTATCAGTGGCCCAAACAAAGAAATTCACAGTGCTTCGCAATATAATGAAGGGACGTGGAAGCAAGTGCAGAGAAAGCACAGTGAGGAGATGAATACCCTGAGAGGAGAATTGCAGGATGCACTCAAGAAACAGGGATCGACCCTGCCCAAGCGTCTGTATCCCACAGCAACTAAAACCCATGAAGACAAGGGAACACTCCCGTGTATACGTATGAATATTATACTCTTTTGATACATACACTACGAGGCCCTCTGCACTTCTCTTTTATATAACATAGAAGAGACATTTCAGGGACAGGTTTTTATTGTACCAGTGCGATTCAATGCAAACAGGGTAACACTTTGGGAAGGTCAGCTGTGATGTCATCAAGACTGTCACGGTAGAACAGGTCTTACCAACACATTAATACCGGGATTCTGGATTGAGCACACAATGGGCAAAATAAATTGTAATTTATTTCCTTTTAAGACAAACACACAATATTTACACTTACAGTCAATAAAACACTTACTGGGATGGGGAAACAAAATCAAATGTCCACAGAACGAATCAAAGTCTCTGGGCACCCCTGCACGCATGCAAGTGGGTGCGCGGTTTGAGTCGTGCGACAGTCCTTGGCTAGGGGCGCAACTTGCCACCCCTATATCTTCGCCAAAGGGAAGGATTTTGTAATGTCCTTACAGGATTCGTTCGTGAATCCTTAGCTCAAATGAATTCTGGAAGAGGGGTGCAAATCTTTGTTGCGCTGCAGTTAACCCCTCACACTACGGAACCGCTGACACTAACACTTGGACGTTTCTTGGTTCATCTTAGGTGAATCTGACTAGGAGGGGGCTTCAGGCATTCTTATAGGGTTAAGGGTCCTATTCCTAACATGCACACCCAATCCTCTTGTGGGAACAACTTTTCCCACCTAACCCAGACTTGCCAGTACCTTACAAAAAAGGCAGAAGTTGCTTCCCGGTTTGCACAGAGCATGCGTTAACCTCACACCTGAGCTGCTTAGCATACCGGGCCCAACCTCTTACCTGGTGACAGTAAGTCTGGGGTTTGGCTACCAAGTGTGAAGTGCCCATACTTCCCACCGGTATCTGGTACTTACAAGTATCCCGGCCACCCTAACACCTTGGGTTTCTGAGGCTTTTCAACTCTGGACTTCTCTAGACACTGGGGCACCACCTTAGCAGGGTGCCCTTTGAAGTGCGGAGATGAAAAATCCCTCCGCTCATTCATCCATAGCATATGGGCATGTTAATGGAGTCATTGCTGGTCTGGCAGGAAAGGGTTCCTGCCTGTACATTTTAAAACACCATTGCAATACACTTTATTTATAAATGTATGTTCTGCTTGTGCAATAATTATAAAACTTATATGTATGTTTATGGTTTCTTTTTACCTGGCTGCACTCCAAAAATTAGTGTGCTAGCTCTTTCCTAGCGCAAGTTATCCACTTAATTGAAGGGGCTCTGTGATGTGGGTTGCGGTTTGACCTATAATCGGTCTGGGTGACAAGCCGGCATACAATGTATCCATCCTGGCTTTGATCGGTAACCGCAGACGCGCGCCACCAATTCAGCTCAAGTGGATAATGAGACGGCAGGATACTATGTATCAAGAAGGCACTTCAGCTAAAGCGCAGACACATTATTCAATTGACTTTGCGGTTTCATCGTCTGATCTGTAAACTGATACCTATCTTTAATATAGCTATACTTACTCGCAGGCACGCTTCTTCAATCAGCACTTGGCACAGCGCTAGAAGCTCCCCCTTGTGTCGCAAATACTGTTAGCATATAGTACATTCATTCATTTAACTGCAGCCAGCTGCTAAGCTGCATAACAGGGACAATAAAGGTGGTGTAGGGGAAAACATGGTATTTTGTTGGCAATACATGTTAACCCCTTCTGTCCCAACACGGTTTAGGGTTAACCAGCCGGGCATAATACCTTTATCATTGGCCTGGTTAACCCTTCCACTGCCACAAAGACCCAGACAATAGGAAAAAACCTGGCGCTTACCTTAAGCTTAATATATGAGGTGTGCTTACAATGTGGCAGTAAGTTAGACCACGGCTCTATGACAGATGCTTTGAGCCAGCATGGAGTTCCCCTCTGCTGCAACCCCAGGGAAGGGTTAATCCGGAACCCTTTTAAAGATATAGAGACATACAAGCAATGGGGGAGCGTGGGATTAGAAAAACATTGCCAATAAAAAACATAAAATACAATAAAATTAATGTGGTTACAACAATATGCTGGGGGTTGGTGAAAATAATTAATACACCTTACGGCCATGTGCAGCGGACACGGTAATGTGGTTTCTTTAAGCATTCCAGTCACTCCCAACAACAGGTAATGGTGGTTTAGAGGGTTTTGAAATAAATATATAAATATATCTGTACTCACACGGCCATGTGAGTCCTTGCAGGAAATTGGTAACTTTGGGGTTAATTAACCCCAAAGTTACCAATTTCCTGCAAGGACTCACACATGGCCGTGTGAGTACAGATATATTTATATATTTATTTCAAAACCCTCTAAACCACCCATTACCTGTTGTTGGGAGTGACTGGAATTGCTTAAAAAACCACTTACCGTGTCCCTTGCACATGGCCGTGTAAGTGTATTAATATTTTCCACCAACCCCCAGCAATATTGTTGTAACCACATTAATTTTATTGTTTTTTGTTTTTTATTGGCAAATGTTTTTCTAATCCCACGCTCCCCCATTGCTTGTATGTCTCTACAAAGACCCAGACGTAATTTACCGCTGAGTACTAAGGGGGCTATGCACTAAGCAGTGAGCTTTTGCGCCGGCGTGAAAAACGTTTTCACGTCCGCTAAAAATTTAAGCCAGAGGCGCGATTCACTAAGGATTTCAGCACATTCTGTATCGGCCGAGCTCAAATCTGCCCGATCGTGCGTGCTTTTTTTCCCTCCGTGCTATTGCGCTTTAAGTTAAAGCGCAATAGCTGATAGAAGAAAAAGACGCCTGTAACATTTGCATGGAGATCGTACAGTAAAAATATTCATTTTACTAATAATGTGCATGTGCAGGGGGTCTCCGGAGCTGAACCGCATTGGTTTCAGGTCAGGGGACCCCCTGCTTCCTAGATACAGGCCCTGTTATGGGTTGCCGGTATACCCTTTGCTTTTAAAGCTCCCGCGTCACATGTTTTGCCCTGCGACTGATCCCTTAAATATAAATGTTAAAAGACCTGGTGTACCGTGACACCGGGCTAAGTCCCGGTCAGGGTAAAACTCTTCTATAGAGTTCCCCGTGCCTGGGAAATTCTGGTTTTCGACCCCAGTCACACAGTAAGTGTGCCTGTTTGTCTGTATTTTGTGTATTATTGTGTGTAAGCGAATTTATGCCGAATAAATAACAATTTATTTCATTACCTTGTTTTGCTCAATGAATGATCCTGGTAAAAATGTGTAAATATCCTGGTCTCCTGTGACACCCTGCTCCTCCCCCTCCCCATCCCCATACTCCCCCCACACCCCTCTCCATATCCCTCCCCCTCTCCATAATCCTACCCATACCCCTCTCACTCTCTCTCCCTGTCCCTCTCCTCATACGCCTCCCCATAATCCTCCCGCACACCATACTTCTATCCCACCCTTCCCCATCCCCAAACTCCCCCCATACCCCTCCCCCTCCCCACACCCCTCGCCATATCCCTCCACCTCTCCATAATCCTACCCATACCCCTCTCACTCTCTCTCCCTGTCCCTCTCCTCATACGCCTCCCCATAATCCTCCCGCACACCATACTTCTATCCCACCCTTCCCGATCCCCAAACTCCCCCCATACCCCTCCCCCTCCCCACACCCCTCCCCATATCCCTCCCCCTCTCCATAATTCTCCCCATACCCCTCTCCCTCTCTCTCCCTCTTCTCATATGCCTCCCCATACTCCTCCCCCTCATCATTCTCCTCCCTCACCCCATGCTCCTCCCTGTCCCCACACCCCTTCCCATACCCGTCTCCCTCCCCCTCCCCATGTTCTTCCCCATACCCGTCCCCCTCCCTATTCTCCTCTCCCTCCCCATACCCCCCATACTCATCGCCCTCCCCATAGCCCTCCCCATAGCCCTCCCCTTCCCATACCTGTTCAGTTCCACATCCAGGATGGTCTTGGGTAGCAAGTTATGTTTTTTTTAGGCACCGCAGGGTACTATAGGAAGTTTGTCCCACAGTACAGCGCCGTGGCTAAACCCTTACCAGATCTGACACAGAAGTGACAGTCACGGTAGCTTTGTGTCCGGGTTGTAATACACACCAGGTTACAATAATAACCTCTCTTGTCTCTGGGTAGAATCGAATAAGACGTGCGGTATAATAAAGCTATTTTATTCCCACAAGTTGGTGGACACACAGAATATACAAATAACAGAAAAGATATTAATCACTCACATGGGGAAGGGGCCAAGATGAAGCAATCCGCAGACTGGCAATTCATCTATCAGGATACAGTTCAGGATACAACAGGAACAACCACAACCAACAACTTGGAATAGAGCTTACACTCACTTTTATGGAGTTCTGCTCCAATTCCCTACCATTGGGTCTCAGGTATTGGAGAACAATTACCTGGGTCCAATTACCTTGTGCCAACTCACGTGACAAGCAAGATAGTACCTGCCCACAGGGGGTTGGCATTCCTCTGGTCAGAGATCCATTTCCCTAGCCCCCACTATAAGGCTTTGGTCCCACTGCGTCCGGCGGTGTGCGCGGCCACGTGCGCACTACTCACCATCTCCTGGTATCCTCCCGAGCCGTTCCCAGTCCCTCCTCCCTGCAGGGCTCACTGCACGCTGTGATGCATCAGCCGCCAGGGGATGCAAGAGAATTGTAATCCCGAGCAGTGATGCGTCACGTGGTGTGAGCGAAGGAGGAGGGGAGGCTTCGGGGAGCGGGGAGGAGAGGGGGCAGAAGAGGGGGGAGTAAAGCAGCGATTTGTCTTCTGCAGCACCAAGGGAGCCCACCTGCTCCCTCCCACAGACTCTCTCCTCATACTGTGTGAGCCGAGACACACTCCGGCACAGACAGTGTGATGGCCCCGCCCCCGACGTCTTCGCGGGCTTTGGGATATCAGGGATACAGATTAACATTTTAATATTATACATATATTAAATTAATCTGTTCTGTGGGTCTGAGCGGGCTGAAATTTGCTAGGTCCTCATGCCAGAGGACACTTGCCATAGTGGCCAAATTTCAGCCTTCCACGACCCCCAGAACCGGAGATAAATAAAACAAAGTTAAAACCTTCTATTAACTTTAATGCAGGATTCTCCGCCACAGCCTAAAAGAAATCACTGCCTTTCACTTGTACCATTAGATTCAATGGGCTCCGCCGCCATAGGCTTTCAATGGAGCTTACCGACATTAGAAACAATGGAGACTCCGCCGCTAAAGGCTATGAGAAATCTCCTCCATTGGAATCAATAGGGCCGGCGCCGCCATAGGAAATGCATGGGCCGGCGCCGCCATTGAAGTCAATGGGCAAACCACACTTTTCACAGTTAGCCCTACTCCGTTCGGTTGGTGGGAGAGGGCTGGAAATTGCCAAGCAAGCAGGCCGGAACGGTGACTCCCATCCCAGTCGTCTAGC
This sequence comes from Ascaphus truei, assembly GCA_036426205.1. NCBI lineage: Eukaryota > Metazoa > Chordata > Amphibia > Anura > Ascaphidae > Ascaphus > Ascaphus truei. The sequence continues at coordinate 8,853 of WSYH01012779.1, forward strand.
CCCTACAGAACCGGAGATATGGGTTTTCACTTTTCACACATTTGGACTTAGTGTTTTAAAGCCACGCGGCTTTTCTCCGCCATTACGGTCAATGGGGCGACCCTCGTGGCGGGCGCGACCCTTTCTCGCCGCCATTGACTGTTGCACCTGGTTGGGGTTGAGTGAGGGGTTCCCCTTAAGCTAGGGGCAAAAAGAATTAGCCCGCTACCTGCCCTAGAACCGGAGCTACAATTTGAATGAGTTTGAACTTGGCCGTGACCAAGTTCCCACGGCACTTGAGTGATCAAAGGCCCTTTCATAGGCATTGTATCCGCTTTCGAAGTTTGCGGTTTGGCCGGCAGCCAACTCGTCCTTGGAGAGCGGAGTCGAGGGATCCCCATTGAAATCTATTACTCCATTCATTTCAATGGAGAAGCTCCGCTCCTCATCTCGGACGCCAACTGCTGGTCTTCTCTGATATCGGGTCAAAACCTCTGAAATCTCCATAGGGTGTATGGAGCTCCAATGGCGACCTATGGGACAGGCTGCAAATGGAGACTGAAAAGGCGGGAAGGGGAACAAAGGGCCTTAAATATGTAAATGCAATTAACCCTTTCCCTCCCAACCTGATCCCAGGTTATGTGTTGGGTGCATACACTGTAAGGGTACAAAACACATGTAATCAGTGACATACATTTTGGTATTGAGGCAGGGGCATAAAAACACACTTTGACCATTATTATGGTTAACCCCTCGCCTCCCACACGAGAGTATGAGTGACCCTTTTATTACCGGGCCAGCCAACTCCTCCCGTGACAGTGACTCCCAGTTCTGGTAGCCTGGTCTCCTGCCTGTGAAACAGCGTTTCAGGCACTCAAGACAGTGCTGGCTAGTGCACCCATCCCTGCAGCCCCTGACTATTTAAAGCCATTTTTGGTGCAGACCGATGCCTCCGATTACGATATGGGTGCTGTACTCAGTCAAGTGGGAGAGGAGGGGGGGAGAGCATCCTGTGGTGTACCTGAGCAGAACGTTACTGCCCAGGGAGGTGGCTTATGCCACAATTGTAAAAGAGTGTTTGGCCATTGTGTGGGCTCTGAGAAAACTGCAGCCCTATTTGTATGGCCGGGCATTCACCACGATCACTGATCACAACCCCTTGAGTTGGCTACAATGGGTGGCTGGGGAAAATGGCAAGCTCCTTCATGGGAGTCAAGAATTTGACTTTTCCATCCAGCATAAGAAAGGCAGTGAGCACGGCAATGCCGATGGACATTCACGCCAGGACAGTCCCAGTGAGCCACCAGCCTCAAGACGTGTCAGGCCAGTTAAACCTCCGGACGAGGCGGTCGTAACAAAGCCTTCATCTTAAGGAGGGAGGTGTGATGGTGAAGGGGTTAACCAGGCTCACTAATAAAGGTTCAGCCCACTTGATTACCCCTGATCCGTGTATTGGGGTTCTAGAATGTCAGCTCTGGGGTCCTAAATGCATTATTGTGACTGTGTGCAAATTATGCGACATTAAAGATTTACGTGTGTTTTGCCTTTCCTGGGGTGCTGGGACCAGGAGATTTCTAGACTGTAAGTTTCAGGGTGGGTTTGTCGGAGAAAGTCTTTACAAAATGTGCCTATGTATCGGGGTTCCCGAGTTATGGGATACCCCAGGAGTTGGATCCGGTAATCGAGTGAGATTCTCTGATGCAGCCAAGCACATTACTCCGCCAAACTCTGACTCTGAAAATGTTATTATGACTCACCGCCAGGATTCCGGCTGCAGCATCTTCCAGACAAGGTAAACGGGCATGAAGGGGTTAATGTATACCTGCAATCATACACGGGGTCCCTAGTGTAATGAGGGGTCCCTAGTATAAGGAAATGTGCCCAGATACATGCCCAGGTACCCTTCACCTGGTATAGGGGTTCGGGGGTACTCCAGCTAAGTGATAAGGCTGAGAGAGATTTATTGTATGTAAAAAGTTTGCCATTTCTAAAGAGTGCCAAGAATGAGGCGAGTGAGTGTACGCAACATACACTCTCACTCCATCCCTGACACCAGAACAGGGACTTATATATTTGTATCACTCAGAAGACAGGACACAGTATATTTTATTAAAGAGTTACAGCTCAACCCCATTATAACGCGATCCGTTTAAACGCGAATCCGCATATAACGCGATGTAAGCGTGGCTCCTAATTTCCGTATTTATAAATACTTTACAACACAATTATTGGTGTCTTAAATACTTTATTGTACAATGCATACAATTGTACATTATTTCTAATGCCTTCCGCTTATAACGCGGTTTGATTCTTTGGACCCAAAGCACAGCGTTATAAGGGGGTTGTGCTGTATATTTAATAGGTATAAGTTACATTGTGTGTATGTCTTTTCCTGAAATAAATTACAATGTATTTTACCTCCTTGCTTTGCTCAATCAATGATCCCGGTATAAAAAGGTGTTAATAAACCTGGTCTCCCGTGACACTCCCCCTCTCTCGCTTACGCACCCCCACCCTATTGCCCTCTTACCCTCTCTCATACCCTCTATCACCTGCTCTCTCTCACCTGCTCTCTTGCCCCCTCTCTCTCACCCTCTCTTTCTTTCCCCCTCTCTCTCACCCGCACTCTCTTGCCCCCACTCGCTCTTGTGATATATATCTATATATGCAGATATACTGTAATAGTCAAATAATTTATAAATAACACACCCCCTCTCCCCTCCACCCTCTTGCCGCCCCCCACCCCCGCTCTCACACCCACCCTCTCTCTCTCACTCCCACCCCCTCTCATCTCCACCCCCTCTAACCCCCACCCCCTTTCACCTCCACCCTCTCTCACCCCCAGCCCTGCATGGGAGAGTGAGGGACCCTGCATGGGAGAGTGAGGGAGAGGGACCCTGCACGGGAGAGTGAAAGAGAGGGACCCTGCACGGGAGAGTGAGGGAGAGGGACCCTGCACGGGAGAGTGAGGGTGAGCGACACTGCACGGGAGTAGGGGAGGGACCCTGCAGGAGGAGAGTGAGGGGAGGGACCCTGCACGGGAGAGCGAGGGAGAGATGAGTGGAGAGGGGGCTCTGCATGGGAGGAGCAAGGAGAGGGGATCGGCATGGGAGAGTGAGGGAGAGGCACCTGCATGGAGAGTGAGGGAGAGGGACCTGCATGGGAGAGTGAGGGAGAGGACCCGCATGGGGGAGTGAGGAGAGGGGCTCTGCATGGGAGAGTGGGGAGAGGGGCTTTGCATGGGAGAGTGAGAGGGAGAGGGGCTGCACGGGAGTGAGGGAGAGGACCGTGCACGGGAGTGAGGGAGAGGGACCTGCTGGGAGAGTGAGGGAGAGGAGAGCTGAGGAGGGGGGCTCTGCATGGGAGAGTGAGGGAGGGCTCTGCACCGGGAGAGTGAGGGAGAGGGGCTCTGCATGGGAGAGGAGGGAGGGGGCTCTGCAGGAGAGTGGGGAGGGGCGCTAGGGGAGTGAGGGAGCACCGTGCATGGGAGAGTGAGGGAGGGGGGCTCTGCATGGGATGAGGAGGAGGAGGGGCTCTGCACGCGGAGAGTGAGGAGAGGGGCTCTTGCATGGGAGAGTGAGGGAGAGGGCCTCTGCACGGAGAGTGAGGGAGAGAGGGGCTCTGCATGGGAGAGTGAGGGAGAGGACTGTGATGGAGAGGTGATGGGAGACGGACTCTGCACGGGAGAGTGAGGGAGAGGGGCTCTGCATGGGAGAGGAGTGAGGGAGAGGGGCTCTGCGCGGAGAGTGAGGAGAGGGGCTCTGCACGGAGTGAGAGTGGGGAGAGGGGCTCTGCATGGGAGAGTGAGGAGAGGTCTGCATGGGAGAGTGAGGGAGGGACCCTGCGTGGGAGAGTGAGGGAGAGAGAGGGACCCTGCAACGGGGGGAGAGGGAGAGAGAGGGGCCTCTGCATGGGAAGTGGAGGGAGAAGGACCTGCACGGGAGAGTGAGGAGAGGGGCTCTGCATGGGAGAGTTGAGGGAGAGGGCGGTCTGGATGTGGAGAGGGAGAGGGGCTCTGCGGGGAGAGCGAGGGAGAGAGGCCTGACGAGGGAGAGTGAGGGAGAGAGGCCTGACGAGGGAAGTGAGGGAGAGAGGCTGACGAGGGAGAGTGAGGGAGAGAGGCTCTGCACGGGAGAGTGAGGGAGAGGGACCGTGCATGGGAGAGTGAGGGAGAGGGACCCTGCACGGGAGAGTGAGGGAGAGGGGCTGTGCATAGGAGAGTGAGGGAGAGGGACCCTGCATGGGAGAGTGAGGGAGAGGGGCTCTGCATGGGAGAGTGAGGGAGAGGGACCCTGCATGGAGAGTGAGGAGAGGGGCTCTGCACGGAGGAGTGAGGGAGAGGGGTCTGCATGGGAGATTGAGGGAGAGGGACCCTGCAAGGGAGAGTGATGGAGAGGGCTCTGCAGGGAGAGGGGCTCTGCATGGGAGAGTGAGGGAGAGGGACCCTGCATGGGAGAGTGAGGGAGAGAGGCTCTGCATGGGAGAGTGAGGGAGAGGGGCTCTGCACGGGAGAGTGAGGGAGAGGAGCTCTGCATGGGAGAGTGAGGGAGAGGGGCTCTGCATGGGAGAGTGAGGGAGAGGGGCTCTGCGTGGGAGAGTGAGGGAGAGGGGCTCTGCATGGGAGAGTGAGAGAGAGAGGCTCTGCATGGGAGAGTGAGGGAGAGGGACCCTGCACGGGAGAGTGAGGGAGAGGGGCCCTGCATGGGAGAGTGAGGGAGAGGGGCTCTGCATGGGAGAGTGAGGGAGAGAGACCTGACGAGGGAGAGTGAGGGAGAGGGGCTCTGCATGGGATAGTGAGGGAGAGAGGCCTGACGAGGGAGAGTGAGGGAGAGGGACCCTGCACGGGAGAGTGAGGGAGAGGGATCCTCCATGGGAGAGTGAGGGAGAGGGGCTCTGCATGGGAGAGCGAGGGAGAGAGGCCTGACGAGGGAGAGTGAGGGAGAGAGGCCTGACAAGGGAGAGTGAGGGAGAGAGGCCTGACGAGGGAGAGTGAGGGAGAGAGACCCAGCACGGGAGACAGGCAGGCCCACAGCAACGTGGGAGAGCCAGGGTTCAGCACCAACCAAAGGCCACGACTCTCCCCCCAGTCGGCGGCCCTGGTAGGGACACAGGACGTTAGACATCTGCTTGCCCTATTCCTGGCCCCCTTCTCTTAGTGTTTACCATACCAGCCCTCCATGGATACCAGCACCCTGGGAAAAGGGGTAAATAAGACACCGGAGCATCACCTGAACCAAAATGAATACACTTTGATGTGGCAATCTTTAATTAGCCAGGGAAAGAGGTGTTACAAACCGGTGACCAGAAATGCCTTTGTCCTCATAGGGCGCTTAGGGTTTGCCTTGTGATTTCGGCCTGGGACACTGTCGCAGGATTCAGCTGCTTGTATCTGCACACCTATCTTTATGGAAATCCCCATCAGGTGGCTCAGAACTGGCATTAGAGAATGGAAGGCCAGGGGGTGCCGAGTTTCTGAGAATAACCACTCCTCCAGGGAACTCGTGTGCATGGTCAGAGGGAGGTGCATTACCAGCATGGCAAGTATCACAGGCAGCAGGACTTGATGTTTTGGTGCCACTGAAGGTGTGTGTTGCATTATTAGTGGTATTATCAGGCGGAGACACTGTGCAGGCTGGCCTGTCCTCTGTGCACACAGAGAGGTCTCCGTTGGTGTCAGCAGTGGGATTCCTGTATCTGTAGAGAAGCAGTGACATTATTATTGGTATTATTAATCCTTTTCCTTTGCCGTTCAAATGCAGTAACATTACCACTGAGCTACAGTACTTTGTTCTGACAGCTGTTTTTGTTCCTGAGCTTTAGAGGCACTAGTGAAGCAGTATGAGTGGTATGGGCCCTGGTATATGATATTGTGCTTTCAGGAGTTCTGCTTGTGCACAGATTTCCAAAGCTATTGCAAATATCCCTCCGGCAGGGAATGGGTTAAGAAGTATTGGGATGGCCGAGGGAGTAACTAATTACTATGGAAGCGGCAAAGAATGCTTCAGTGTCTCCAAACGTCTAAGTAACAGAAAGTTCGGGCAGTCTGAACTGAGACGTTATACTCATTAGTAGTGCCTTATCAATCACAGAGACGCCGCTTACACATGTAACTGTCTCTTGGAATAACCCCGATGCACAATTAGAGTTCACAAAAGGGGGTTTATTTATTCCTGGATGCTAAATAAGGGCAAAACCAGAACAATTGTACCAAAATTATCAGAGAAAAGCTCCCTTCACTCTCTGTGGGATTTATTTCCTTGCTGTTTTTTGCACCGGTTTCCCACAGGCACATGTGTCTATCGCGGAAGCTTTGTTTGAATTTCATGGATCCTGTTTCTTTGTGTGCAATGAAATGAATGAATTGCAATGTGTACAGTACTGTGCTATTGTGCTACAGTGTCACTGTGTCACTCTGTTACTGTGTTACTGTGTCACTCTGTTACTGTGTTACTGTGTCACTCTGTTACTGTGTTACTGTGTTACTGTGTCACTGTGTCACTGTGTCACTCTGTTACTGTGTTACTGTGTCACTGTGTCACTGTGTCACTCTGTTACTGTGTTACTGTGTCACTGTGTCACTGTGTCACTCTGCTACTGTGCTACAGTGTCACTTTAAGGTGTTTAAAAACCAGAACCCTAAAATGCCATTTTCTGCACTAGCGTCTAACGTGGTCTGCTGTTATTTGTGTGCATCAATTCTAGCCCGGTGTGACGGTAGGGATAGTTGGGGGACCTAATAAAGAGAAATCACAGCTATTTACCCCTAAATCCATGTAACTTGGCCAGCTATGTAAGGCTTATTTCAGCCAAATGTAATTTAATATCTGGGGGAGAACAGGGAATGTATTTCAAAGCCTGTATTCTTTATTCCCTGTAAATGCAACCCCCCAGGGAATCAACATTGTTCTGTGATTTGGGCAAGCTGTAATTCCTGTAGTCCTGTCTTTTACATAATTACCTTATGTCTTTATTTATGCCTGTGTTAGCAATTCCTCCCGGATTAGACACCTGGTATTGTGTGGTGATGGAATTAACATGCAAGAATGTAAATTACGTTATGTACCTGTTATTTCTATGGAGAAAAATTAAGCAATCCATTTATCTGAACTGTTGTATAGAAAACATATGATCAGAACAAAGGGAGGGCACTAATTAATAGAATCAGTTACCAGGTCTAAGCCCCAGGCACTGTTTCTCTTGGCTGGCCACCATTGCTCAAGTAAAAGGATAATCACCAAGGGGTATATAAGGAACACTGCTTATCAGATCACTGGTCCACTCTGGGAAGGAGTGTGGAGAGGGCCATCTGAGAGACATTCTGGGAAGGAGTGTGGAGTTGGACTGTGACCAGCTGGAGGTACATGTCATTGTGTCTGCTGTGTGCAGCACTCTTATATCCTGAAGCAGAGAAGAAGAGGACAGGGGAAACCACTTTGAAGTGGATCCCTGCACCTAGGAAAGGTAGATCTCATTCCCCAGACCCCCGTAACTGTATATTTTAGTATTTTGTGGTTCTGTGGGTTTCCGAGGTCTTATCCAAAATAAACCTCGTTTTTTTTCACTGCCTTGTTTTGCCCTGAGATTGATCTCTTAAATATAAATGGTGTTAAAAAAGTCCCGGTCAGGGTAAAACTCTTCTATAGAGTTCCCTGTGCCTGGGAAATTCTAGTTTTCGACCCCAGTCCCAAAGTAAGTGTGCCTGTTTGTCTGTATTTTGTATATCATTGTGAATTTATGCCGAATAAATTACAATTTATTTCATTACTTTGTTTTGCTCAATGAATGATCCTGGTAAAAATGTGTAAATAACCTGGTCTCCTGTGACACCCTGCTCCTCCCCCTCCCCATCCCCCCCCTATACCCCGACTCCTCCCCATCCTCACACCCATACCCCCCCCCCCTCCCCCTCTCCATAATCCTCCCCATACCCCTCTCCCTCCCCCTCTCCATAATCCTTCCCATACCCCTCTCCCTCTCTCTCTCTCTTCCCCTCCTCATACGCCTCCCCATACTCCTCCCCTTCCCCATACTCCTCACGCACACCATACTTCTCCCCCACCCCTCTCCCACACCATGTTTCTCACTCACCCCATGCTCCTCCCAGTCCCCTCACACCTTCCCATACCGATACCCATACTCCTCTCCCTCTCCCTCCCCATGTTCTTCCCCATACCCATACCCCTCCCTATTCTCCTCCCCCTCCCCATACCCCCCCATACTCCCCCCCTCCCCATATCCCTCCCCTTCCCATACCTGTTCAGTTCCACATCCTGGATGGTCTCGGGTAGCTGGGTGTGTGAGGTCTCAGCCAGTAGGAAGGCGGCTGCCCCAGAAAGGAGTGACATGCTGCTGAATATTACAGGGGGGAGGAAAACCCACACGTCTTCCAACAGCATCACTAGGGGCGCCAGAGAGCTCCCCAACCGGGTCATGAAGGAGCAGAACCCGAGGCCAGTCTGTCTGCAAAGAGAGAGAGTGATCACTCACCTTGCACGGAAACTCAGTGTGATCACACAATCACTAAACAATCACTCACTTTGCACAGAAACTCAGTGTGATCACACAATCACTAAACAATCATTCACCTTGCACGGAAACTCAGTGTGATAACACAATCACTCACCTTGCATGGAAACTTAGTGTGATGACACAATCACTCACCCTGCAAAGAAACTCAGTGTGATAACACAATCACTCACCTTGCACGGAAACTCAGTGTGATCACACAATCACTAAACAATCACTCACCTTGCACGGAAACTCAGTGTGATAACACAATCACTCACCTTGCACGGAAATTCAGTGTGATAACACAATCACTCACCTTTCACAGAAACTCAGTGTGAAAACACAATCACTAAACAGTAAGAAGATATTATAATTAAACGCGCTCTCTTGCACGCACTGTCTTGCACACACTCTCTCACACGTTTCCTTCACTGCACATTTCTCCTGTTCTTTTTCTTGCCAAACAGATTTTAACTCGAATAAATAGACACAAATCTAATACACAATCCACACTACATCTTAGGCAGAAATAACCAGTGCTTTGTGCGTGAAACGCGTTAGAGTAGCTTGTACATCTCGGCTGCCTTGCTGTTTGTGTGAATTGCGTTAGAATAGCTTGTACATCTCCGCTGTCATTCATGTGTATGAAACGCATTGGAGTAGTTTGTACAGCTCAGCTGCCATGCTGTGTGTATGAAACGTGTTAGAGTAGCTTGTACACCTCGGCTGTCATTCATGTGTATGAAACACGTTAGAGTAGCTTGTATATCTCGGCTGCCATGCTGTGTATGTGAAACGCGTTAGAGTAGCTTGTACAGCTCGGCTG
>WSYH01012780.1:0-18164 GCA_036426205.1 Ascaphus truei
GACCTCCGGGCGACCATGACATGGCTTGGAGGGATGCTTGCGATGGAAAGCCTGGACGAGGCGAGGCGCGTGGAGATCCCGGTGGGGAATCCAGGAACGTTCCTCAGGTCCAAAGCCCTTCCAGTGAACCAAATATTGTAACCCTCCTCTGGAGATCCTAGAATCCAGGATAAACTGAACCTCGTACTCCTGTTGACCTTGGACCAGAAGAGGAAGTGGAGATGCCGTGGATTTAGAAGCAGTGACCGGCGATCCGGTGAGGGGATGAGTGTGTGCTGCGTGGATCTCCGTCGGAGCTGTAGGTGAGTGAGGAGCACGCCGAGGGCGGCGTGACTCCCAAACCCTCACATGTGTTCTTTATCCGTCCCTAGCCGAGCGTCACCTCACTGCTCCTGCGTGTAATCCTCTTTGAGATGGGAGCTAGTTGATTACTGCGCATGACTCATCCAACCCCCCCCCCTTCCAACCCATTGAGGCTTTGTTTACGGTAACGCTTTGGGAAAATCCCTTCTCGAATTTGATATGTAATTCTGATTTGCACAGCATTGTGAGAATTGAGAGTTAAAAAAACCATTAACTGATTCATGTTGTTTTGTCATTCATTCTTTTTCTTTTGTGTACTGTAGGTGTGTGGGGGTGAGGGGGCTGTCGTCAATGATTATGATTATCAAAAATGTAAATAAATATTTATTTTATTTTATCAGGAACAAAAAAAACAAATATAAAAATTATCATTAATAATACATAATGCAGTCTTTATTAAGTTCTTCTGTCAGATGGAAATTGAGGGCCGGTGGATAATCATGAATAAAGCACATTGATAATAATATTAATTAATAAAATATCATATATAATGTATAATAATATGTATATACTGTATAGTTATATAATTGTTTCCGTCTTTATCTTCTTCCACATTCTGTGTACAGTACAGTAGTTCATTGAGAGAGAAGAGGATTTGTGTACATCATTTTGCATTTTACATACTGTACACTTAACTGTACAAACAGTTCACAGACTTTACACGATACCCCCCCATCTCTCCCAGGCCATCCTTTTTTTCTGAAAAGACAAGAAAACAAAAAATTAGTGCAGTTATGTGCATACTGTATTATGGCATTGTGTGCTGTGTAGTACTGTCAAACTACTCTATTCTTGAACTACTGTATACTGTGACTACTGTTAAATACTTTGTAACCAGATGGCTGGTGCTGCTCTCTCTGGAAAGAAAAAAATTGAGCAGTTACTGTAGGTGCATACTGTATTATGGCATTGTGTACTGTATAGCTACTCCATATTGGACTACAGTATGCAGTTAGTACTGTCATGGGGTTAGTACTGTCAAACTAGTCTATACTCGAACTACAGTATACTCAGACTACTGTTACTGTAAATACTTTGTAACCAGGGGGCTTGTGCTGCACTCTCTGGAAAGGAAAAAATTGAGCATTTACTGTATGTGCATACTGCATACTGTATTATGGCATTGTGTACTGTATAGCTACTCCATATTGGACTACAGTATGCAGTTAGTACTGTCAAACTAGTCTATATTGGAACTACTGTATACTCTGACTGCTAGGAAAGAAAAAAACTGTGCCATAGTTACCTGTATCACACTGTACTTACAATACTACAGTACAGTACTTCAGTATACCATACTACCTTCCTGATGCTTGCCCATTACGCGTGATCACAATGGGCAACACAGTCGCAATATGGTCAATATATTTATTGCATCGTTCCACGGTGAGTACATCGTTCCAAAAACTCAGTCTGCCTTGCGCCAACTCATGCTTTTTGGAGGGTTTCACGACTTTTCGGATATGGTCCTTCAGAGGATGCCAGACCATTTCGATCAGATTGAAGTCTGGCGATCTGTCATTGGAGGGTGAAAAAATGGACAATTAGTTTAAGAGATACAGTGCACAGTAAAAAGATGAGACACGGTTACCGCACTTACTCCACTGGCGTCTTCACCCAGTTGATACCGCGCTCAAGGATATGCGCTGTTGACGCGGTGTGCTTCGGATCGTTGTCCTGATAGAAACGGTGACCATGCAGGAACTCACGTGTGATGTATTCCAATCTCAGGCACAATTTTGTCTTGGAAGAAAGCTTTATTTATTATTCCTATAACAAGAAAAGAAAAGTACTCAAAAAACTGCACACTAGTACAGTGCATAAGGCAAAAGCGTGTGACATACATATTACTATACCTTCAAAGATGACGATGCATCCTGGTCCACGCCTAGAGATGGCACCCCACACATGCATCTTTACTGGGTGTTTTGGACGCGGCTTCATAGATATGCGACCTTTTTTGTGGGATGCAAAGGTGGCAAATCTCTCCAGCGAAACAGTAGACTCGTCAGTGAAGATGCAATCCTGGAAAGTTTCTCCACTGTCGATCCATGCCTGGGCCTGGACCACTCTTTTGATTTTGTTAACTTCCCTTATCATGGGGTACGCTCTGTAATGAGAAGGAATAAATCATTTTAGAGGTACAGTACAGTTTCTTAAACAACACTTTTACCTCCTGTACTGTCCAGTACTAACCTCACACGTCCATATTTCCATCCAATTCTGCGTCTCATCTTCTTTATGCTGGTCTCGGATACAGTCAGATTGTGATTTTCCTGCAGAGTGTATTTGACCCTTAATGCACTCTTCTCATCATTCTCCTCACTTATTTTGTCGACCAGAAGAGTTGTCTCCCTACAATGTACAGAAAAACAACAATCCGGTAAGTTACAGTGCAGTAGGCCACAAGCACAGCACATCATTTGCAGTAAAAATAGTATACAATTAGATAGATCTACACAATATATTGTTCTATTAATATGCAGCAATATAAACAATATATATACTGTTGTTATAAAATGTTCAGAAATAACTATAAAATTAGATAGATTTACACAATATATTGTTCTATTAATATGCAGCAATATTATCAATAATAGATATACTGTATTATATAGTTATATAAATATACTTATGCATTAGTTACCGTTGGTGTCCTCGTTTGTTGTCTGATTTTTCCGTGTGCATGATAGCACACGGTGGTTGCTGGCACAATGAGGCCAGAAGCAGCTAACCAGCGTTGGATATCTGCAATTCGGTGTCCGCTCGTGTACATCTCCTTAATTCTCATGCTGAGCTCCTTTGAAATCTTTTTAAAAGGCATTGCTGCAAGTAGAAAGAAATACAAACACAAGAATGTATATTTGATGTTTAGTCGATGTGTATTCAATGTGCAGTGAATTCACAAAATGGATGGTGTATTTATACGTTAATGACTCACATTAGAGTACGCCCACTTTCAACATCTGTACCTTGTCGCCATGCATAAAAGGTTACACACTTTGCATAGCCCACCACTCGATGATCTTTATCTGAACTTGCCCTTGTCTAGATACTGCATTGTGCCATATGCTTCCATGGATCAACCCCGATTCTACGGACGCAAAAAGCCACTCGCCTCTGCCGTGCCTGTCACGCAGAAAAAGCGAAAGGCAGGAGCCGTTCGCAAGCCAAGACCAAAGCGACAGGCTAAGGCCAATAAAGAAAACCTTCTGCTGACCCCAAAGGCTTAGGGTTTTAATACACGTAAACAGCAAGGATGTAGAGGAGCACAGCAGCGTTTCCAAGCAGCATACCAGCTAGTAAATCGCCAAAAAATGAGGGTAACTCCAAACAGGGATAGGTATTAAAAAAGGGATTTAATGGTCAGTTACAAAGAACAAACAATGGTAGGAACGCACCTACGCGTTTCGTCCGTAAAGGACTTTCTCAAGGTGTAAAGAGAAGTTCACAGATGCATCCTTATATCCATATACAATTCGCGCCAAAATCGCGGCATATTTCATACATCTGTTACAAATTCAGTTCCCATGTATAGATCATACATCTAAAATGACATATACCATCTGGCCTAAATGAGTAGAAATAGGGATAAAAGGTCAATGACTACTAATGGGGTCAGAAACAAGACTAGTGGTCTTGTTTCTTATGTAATAGATATCCTGGGACAGCTGGTCCACAGCTAGAATACTTTTACTATTTGGTCTCTGAGAGAACAAAGCTTGACACATATTTATTTTAACCTGTTCAGTCCCTGAAAAGAACAGAGCTGGCAGATACAGTTTTTAACCTTACATTCCCTCCTTTTGTTCTGGAAGAACAATCCAATCGACCAGTCCCATTTATTCTTCTACACACCACTCAGGACAGGAAAAACTCTAAGGGAGAAACCTCTAAGAGACCATGGGGATGCAGAAACCTATCTCTTTTAGGTACCTCGTTTGATAATCAGAGATGAACATATGGGTGGTTGACGAGTACCAAGACTATTGGTATTTCTCGCTCTCATTGTGGGAAACATATACATAACTGTAGAGCTAGAAGCAGAAGCAGCTTTCTTTTGGCAAAAATAGAGCTGATTACACTTTTAGCCATCTGAATTAACATATACACACAAAGTAATAAACTTGCGATTGCCATGATTCCATAAAGAATTTTCATTCCCAACGCACCTAGCCAATTTCCAAGACCAAATGTCCAATCGAACCCTTTTGGTTCCTCTCGCATTCTAGATTGAATTTCTGGTAGAGTTGGGATCCACGCGTAGTGTTTGGAGGAGTGAATACATGGTTCTGTAGTAACGGAGGTTCGGAGTAAGAAAAGGTCTCGCCGCGGTGCATACACTGGTGGAGAGTTGCGCTTTGAGGACCTCGACTTGAAGAGTACGGGCTGGACGCTTTTGTATACATCCATTCGTTTATCAGATTGGTCCAGATAAGCCTTCTACTACTGGTAACACAAGAGCAGTATGCGGATTTAAAGAGAAGTCTCGCTCCACCCATTCCCCTCGGGGGTCCATTTTGGTGGGCTGAGCATAATGTAAGGATGTCTCACCCCAAACGACGGTACAGCGGTGCTGAGGTCTGGAAAGGTTAGAACGCCACCCAAGCCACGTAGGCTCGTCTTGAGAGTAGATTGGTCTTTTTCACGGATCGGGGTGGAGAGTGTTAGGTGGATCAGAGGCCGTTTGCCCAAGTCGGGTTGGACTAGAGGACGTGTGTTTACCATAAGCCATGGAATCTGGATCCAAGTTTTCGGATAGAGTCGGGTATCCGAACCAGTTCAGGTTGCCATAGGTACAGGAACTGTATCGGAACCGTTCGGTTCACGAGGGAATTCTGCAAAGAGAACTATGGAGGCAGGAGATTGTTGCAAACAACTGGTTCTATGCTCTCAGAGCCAGACTGTCAGTGCTTCTGCCCGGTATATATAGGATAGAGGTCCAGAGCAGTGCCAGCAAAGGTGGGGTGTTGAGATGGCCAGGCTAATCGGCAGGATAGTCCGAATTAGTCCCATGGTAAGGAGCCATAAATGCCCGTCAGTAGTCTGGTGCATTTGATTGCACATATGTTTTGATTGCGAGCTCTTAATGGGGTTGGACGACCCCAAAGGAAGATTGTGCTCATCCTCGTAGAGTGTGGGTTTTGCGTGCGCGTGACCGTGGTGACCGCCAGCCCGAGATTAAGTGCATCCTGTTGTGCGCGCGCCGCACCCATTGAAATCGTGACCTGCGCTCCGGGAGTGGTATGATTGTGCTCGCGGGGATCTCCGTCAGAGCTGTTCATGATGAGGAGCACCGCCAAGGGCGGCGTTGAATCCCAAACCCTCACATGTACAACCACCCATCTACCCCCATCCTCCGGGGCGACCTCCGGGCGACCATGACATGGCTTTGGAGGGATCTTGCGATGGAAAGCTGGACATGCGGGCTGCGTGGAGAATCCCGGTGGGAATCCAGGAACTTCCTAAGGTCCAAGCCCTTCCAGTAACAAATATGTAACCTCTCTGGAGACCTAGAATCCAGATAACTGAACCCGTACTCCTGTTGACCTTGGACCAGAAGAGGAGTGAGATGCCGTGGATTTAGAAGCAGTGACCCATCGATCCGGTGAGGGGGATGAGTGATTGCTGCGGGATCTCCGCGGAGTCTGTAGGTGAGTGAGAGCACGCCGAGGCGGCTGACTCCCAACCCTCACATGTGTTCTTTATCCGTCCCTAGCAGAGCGTGCACCTCACTGCTCTGCGTGTAATCCTCTTTGGATTGGGAGCTAGTTGATTATGCGCATGACTCATCCACCCCCCCCCCTTCCCCAACCCATTGAGGCTTTGTTTACGGTAACCTCTTGGGAAAATCCCTTCTCGAATTTGATATGTAATTTGATTTGCACAGCATTGTGAGAATTGAGAGTTAAAAAAACCATTAACTGATTCATTTTGTTTTGTCATCTATCTTTTTCTTTTGTGTACTGTAGTTGTGTGGGGTGAGGGGGCTGTCGTCAATGATTATGATTATCAAAAATGTAAATAAATATTTATTTATTTATCAGGAACAAAAAAACAAATATAAAATTATCATTAATAATACATAATGCAGTCTTTATTAAGTTCTTCTGTCGATGGAAATTGAGGGCCTTGGATAATCATGAATAAAGCACATTGATATAATAATATTAATTAATAAAATATCATATATAATGTATATAATATGTATACCTGTATATTATATAAATGTTCGTTTCCGTACTTAATCTTCTTCCACATTCTGTGTACAGTTACAGTAGTTCATTGAGAGAGAAGAGGATTTGTGTACATCATTTTGCATTTTACATACTGTACCTTAACTGTACAACAGTTCACAGACTTTCCACGATACCCCCCCATCTCTCCCAGGCCATCCTTTTTTCTGAAAAGACAAGAAAACAAAAATTAGTGCAGTTATGGCATACTGTATTATGGCATTGTGTGCTGTGTAGTACTGTCAAACTACTCTATCTTGAACTACTGTTACTGTGACTACTGTTAAATACTTTGTAACCAGATGGCGGGTGCTGCCTCTCTGGAAAGAAAAAAATTAGGCATTACTGTAGGTGCATACTGATATGGCATTGTGTACTGTATAGCTACTCCATATTGGACACAGTATGCAGTTAGTACTGTCATGGGGTTAGTACTGTCAAACTAGTCTATACTCAACTACAGTATACTCGACTACTGTTACTGTAATACTTTGTAACCAGGGGGCTTGTGCTGCACTCTCTGGAAAGGAAAAAATTGACATTACTGTATGTGTCATACTGCATACTGTATTATGGCATTGTTATACTGTATAGCTACTCATATTGGACTACAGTATGCAGTTAGTACTGTCAAACAGTCTATATTGGAACTACTGTATACTCTGACGCTGGAAAGAAAAAAACTGTGCCATAGTTACCTGTATCACACTGTACTTACAATACTACAGTACAGTACTTCAGTATACCCATACTACCTTCTGATTCTTGCCCATACGCGTGATCACAATGGGCAACACAGTCGCAATATGGTCAATATATTTATGCATAGCATCGTTCCACGGTGAGTACATCGTTCCAAAAACTCAGTCTGCCTTGCGCAACTCATGCTTTTGGAGGGTTTCACGACTTTTGATTCATATGGTCCTTCAGAGGATGCCAGACATTTCGATCAGATTGAAGTCTGGGCGATCTGTCATTGGAGGGTGAAAAAATGGACAATTAGTTTAAGAGATACACGTGCACAGTAAAAAGATGAGACACGGTTACCGCACTTACTCCACTGGCGTCTTCCCAGTTGATACCGCGCTCAAGGATATGCGCTGTTGACGCGGTGTGCTTCGGATCGTTGTTGATAGAAACGGTGACCATGCAGGAACTCACGTGTGATGTATTCCAATCTCGGCACAATTTTGTCTTGAAGAAAGCTTATTTATTATTCCTATAACAAGAAAGAAAGTATACTCAAAAACTGCACACTAGTACAGTGCATAAGGCAAAAGCGCGTGTTGACATACATATTACTATACCTTCAAAGATGGACGATGCATCCTGGTCCACGCCTAGAGATGGCACCCCACACATGCTCTTTACTGGTGTTTTGGGACGCGCTTCATATGTGCGACTTTTTGTGGATGCAAAGGTGCAAATCTCTCCAGCGAAACAGTAAGACTCGTCAGTGAAGATGCAATCCTGGAAAGTTTCTCCACTGTCGATCCATGCTGGGCCTGGACCACTCTTTTGATTTTGTTAACTTCCCTTATCATGGGGTACGCTCTGTAATGAAGGAAGAATAAATCTTTTAGAGGTACAGTACAGTTTCTTAAACAACACTTTTACCTCCTGTACTGTCCAGTACTACCTCAACGTCCATATTTCCATCCAATTCTGCGTCTCACTCTTCTTTATGCTGGTCTCGGATACAGTCAGATTGTGATTTTCCTGCAGAGTGTATTTGACCCTTAATGCACTCTCTCATCATTCTCCCTCACTTATTTTGTCGACCAAAAGAGTTGTCTCCCTACAATGTACAGAAAAAACAACAATCCGTAAGTTACAGTCAGTAGGCCACAAGCACAGCACATCATTTGCAGTAAAAATAGTATACAATTATATAGATCTACACAATATATTGTTCTATTATAATAGCAGCAATATAACAATTATATAGCTTTGTTATAAAATGTTCAGAAATAACTATAAAATTAGATAGATTTACACAATATATTGTTCTATTAATTGCAGCAATATTATCAATAATAGATATACTGTATTATATAGTTATATAAATATACTAGGCATTAGTTACCTTGGTGTCCTCGTTGTTGTCTGATTTTTCCGTGTGCATGATAGCACACGGTGGTTGCTGGCACAATGAGGCCAAGCAGCTAACCATCGTTGGATATCTGCAATTCGGGTGTCCCGCTCGTGTACATCTCCTTAATTCTCAGCTGTTAGCTCCTTTGAATCTTTTTAAAAGGCATTGCTGCAAGTAGAAAGAAATAACAAAACACAAGAAATTATATTTGATGTTTAGTCATGTGTATTCAATGTGCAGGCATGAATCAAAATGGATGGTGTATTTATACGTTAATGATCACATTAGAGTACGCCCACTTTCAACACTCTGTACCTTGTCGCCATGCATAAAAGGTTACACACCTTTGCATGATAGCCCCCCACTCATGTCTTTATCTGAACTTGCCCTTGTCTAGATACTGCATTGTGCCATATGCTTCCATGGATCAACCCCGATTCTAACGGACGCAAAAAGCCACTCGCCTCTGCCGTGCCTGTCACGCAGAAAAAGCGAAAGGCAGGAGTCCGTTCGCAAGCCAGACCAAAGCGACAGGCTAAGGCCAATAAAGAAAACCTTCTGCTGACCCCAAAGGCTTAGGGTTTTAATACACGTATAACACAAGGAGTAGAGGAGACAGCAGCGTTTCCAAGCACAGCATACCGACTAGTAATCGCCAAAAAATGAGGGTAACTCCAAACAGGGATAGGTTATTAAAAAGGGATTTATGGTCAGTTACAAAGAACAACAATGGTGACGCACCTACGCTTTTCGTCCGTAAAGGACTTTCTCAAGGTGTAAAGAGAAGTTCCAGATGCATCCTTATATCCATATACAATTCGCGCCAAATCGCGGCATCTATGACGTCATCTCCATGCGACCGTAACCTTGTCGCTACTGATACGCGCTATACACTCCTTGCTCGCGCCCATAAGGAGAGAATACATAAAGCGCACGTGATTGGCTGCGAAAAACCATAATATTGAATACGAAAACTTTAATAAAACAAAAAATGTAAAACATACACAATTAAACACAGAAAACTCATATAGACAAGACCAATGGTATTATGATTAAGCTTCTCCCCTTAAAGGGAAAAGGGAAAAAGGGAGAAAGACAAATCAATAATAACAAAGAAAACAGAAAAAATGTTAAAACTTATACTAATCTGGAAACTGTGGTAAATGACCAAATCTGCATGCCTAAATTTTATACATTCAATGTAAATAAGTAAAGGTAAGTTGACAATCCTAATCCATGGCACATAAAAAGTAATATAAAATAGATATGTAGAGGTACTAAGGGAACAGGGAACTCTCATTCCCATCTCATATATTGTTATTGCTGGAATCATAAACTGAGGATAATGTAAAAAAAAAACCTCAGTATACCTGTAATGCAACGTATTATAATAAATAAATTATACTAACTCTGCAGTGTTTCCAGCAATCAATATAAAAGGTGCACAAAAATACTCATAATAAATTGTTACACGAATAGTTAAAAAATCAAACAAAAAAAGGGAAAATTAGAAATTAAAAATACTTTTGAAGAGAGCTATTACAAAAACGCTGTAAGAAAAACGTGTTGAGAAAACTTATTGAAAAGAACAATTGATGAGAAAAAAGGTTGGTGAGAAAGAAAATATTAAATATTAATACTAGTTGTCTATAGTAATAATATATACATATCCAATACATTTCATGTATACTACATATCACAAAAGTATACTACAGTACTAATGCTTAATGCATAAATATGACCAGTATTGGTAAACGAGAATGTGTTCTCCATAATTTTCAAAGAGTTTAAAAAAACAACAATTAGACCCTTGATGATGGATTGTTATGCTTTGACTTGAACATATATAAAGGAAACATCGTACTATAAATGTATAATCATTAGAAAAAGAGAATATAAACACAAACATATATAAAGGAAAACACGTACTGTGAATATATAATCATTAGAAAAGAAATAACATATCTCAACATTGAATATAGACTGACCAGAATGATCATAAGCACTTCAGACTCATATGTAGTTAAGGTTGAAAATCGAAAATATATACAACTACTCTAGGTCCATCTACCTGACCAACCTTAGAGCAGGCAACTCTTCTACTTACTCGACCCGGGGAGATTCATCACAGCAGCTGCTATAATGCTTCTGGTCTCAGATATATTAGTCGAGCTCGGAGAGACAAAGACTCAATGCACACAAGGGGTAGCCGAGTCATCACTTCTGTTTTAATATGCTAACAGAGAATATTTATACAAAAGGCCAGGACAATACATCGTGTGTCAATTTCATACATCTGTTAGCATTACAAATTCAGTTCCCATGTATAGATCATACATCTAAATGACATCTACCATCTCATCTGGCCTAAATTAGTAGAAATAGGGATCAAAGGNNNNTCAATAACTACTAATGGGGTCAGAAACAAGACGAGTGGTCTTGTTTCTTATGTAATAGATATCCTGGGACAGCTGGTCCACAGCTAGAATACTTTTACCATTTGGTCTCTGAGAGAACAAAGCTTTGACACATATTTATTTTAACCTGTTCAGTCCCTGAAAAGAACAGAGCTGGCAGATACAGTTTTTAACCTTACATTCCCTCCTTTTGTTCTGGAAGAACAATCCAAACGACCAGTCCCATTTATTCTTCTACACACCACTCAGGAGAGGAAAAACTCCAAGGGAGAAACCTCTAAGAGACCATGGGGATGCAGAAACCTATCTCTTTTAGGTACCTCGTTTGATAATCAGAGATGAACATATGGGTGGTTGACGAGTACCAAGACTATTGGTATTTCTCGCTCTCATTGTGGGAAACATATACATAACTGTAGAGCTAGAAGCAGAAGCAGCTTTCTTTTGGCAAAAATAGAGCTGATTACACTTTTAGCCATCTGAATTAACATATACACACAAAGTAATAAACTTGCGATTGCCATGATTCCATAAAGAATTTTCATTCCCAACGCACCTAGCCAATTTCCAAGACCAAATATCCAATCGAACCCTTTTGGTTCCTCTCGCATTCTAGATTGAATTTCTGGTAGAGTGTCCATGTCATGATGTATACTTTTTGATTGGTCATCAATATAAACACAACATTCTTTACCTACTAACTTACAAACCCCTCCTTGTGCTGCCAACAGATAATCTAGTGCCATAAAATTTTGCAATATTGTTGCTCTAATTTGTTGCTATTTGCTACTGAATCTTAAAATAGCGTCTTTAGTATCGTTAAAAACGGCATCTATATTGACTACTAAAAAAATCCCCTTTTGCATATAAATCATACATTCCTAAAAAGGTATTAGACCCCTCCCCCCCCCCGCAACTCTCTTAACTGAGCTACTTTTAATAATTAATGCCTTTCAATTTCATATTCTTTGCTTAGGTAGGGGGAACATTATTTAAATTCTATTTCTGAGCATAAGTGGGGGTTGGTGTGGGTTAATATTTCCTAGGAGCGACTGCCCAACACATACATCTTACATACTACATTTACTCAGAATATCGGAACAGACAAAATGGATACCATAGTCAAAATGGCTGACTTGTGATCCTTTCCTTGTGGTTGACACACACCCTTCCCACCTTCCTCATATCCAATCTTCTCAGCCCCCTCGTATCCTTTAGAGACAGTCTTTTTAAAGAACGGTTAACCATATCATAGTCCTGCTGGACCAAAAGAATAGTCCCATAGTGCATAACTTGATTCCTATCTGGCCATTGTATCGGCCCAGTTGATTTCTTTTTTTGGTCTCTTCTTCTGGGGGACTGCTGACATTTTCATCACCAAAAAGAGACATAGCATCGGTGGGGGGGGTTGCAACACACTTCTGGACCAAAGTATTGCTGTTCATAACACATATATAGAGAGTAATGAGTAGGACAAACACACATACAAAAACATCCACTAGCTTCGCTCCCAGCGAAATAATCTAACCACCAAGTCCCAACAAATCCCAACCCTCATCTCTACCTTTAAACACTAAAATCACTTTCCCAAATAACATAACCTGGTCTAGTTGCAGGATAATACTTTATCTATCCTTCTATCACAGAGTCAATAACTTCCCTAGGGCAAAGTCGTATTTCTACTCCCTTCGTAACCAGTTTCTTTTATATATATATATATAGTTCTACAAATATCTTATAGCATCTTGTCTTTTTCCAAGGGGTTAAATATAACTCTCGTGTTCCTGTTGTGCAACTTATTGGGTATGGATAGTACATTGGGTTACATTGCACATAAGATGTGGGCTTTGTTTACCAGGATTCCATTATATAACAAAAAGGTGTGCATATGTGCTATACACAGGACAATAAAACAAAAGACATATTATTAAACAAAATATTCCTGTTACTACCCTATCATCTTAATGTGAACACCACTTATATAAACCTAACAGCATAAACATTGTAATTAAAATAATAAAACCTGTAAAAAAGGTTATTAAAAAGTTCAAAGTTCATATATTGAGGTCCGGATTTCTGCCTATGAACTTTTCTCCTTCTTTGGTTAGTGCAGGGTTTTATTGTGACCCAAAACACCAACTGAAAATAACTGTGTCTTTAGGCCTTCCCTTCTGTATTGAGGTTTAATTTTGAAGCGACTGTGGGTGCACTTGTGTAACATGGATCCAGGAAAAATACTCTGACGGGGTAGCATCTGGAATGGGCCTCTCCACTTTAGATGAAAAGCGCTTTTGCGTCACCTTTATCTTCATCTAATTAGAAGGACTGCACCTGAACATGAGACACTCAAACAATTGCATTAGTTTCACACAATAGACGCTGATTAAAATCGTCTGTTTAGAGCATAATCATACAACATTAAATCTAAAATGTACCTGGGGTGACCATTGGTTTTCCCATGAGAAAAATTCTTTCTGATTGTCACGGTAGGCCAGGCCAAATACACCTTTATATTTAAGGGATCGGTCACAAAGCAAAACAGGCAGAAAAATACATTGCAGTTTATTCGGATAGGACCTCGGAAACACACAGAAACACAAGAAACAGAGAATATACTTTGGGGGACCTTATACTTATTAGGGAAATAACTTGGGGGGATTTGGGCTCAAAATCAAGGAGTTTGGGGGACACAGGGAAGCCCTAGTGTAATTCACCCTGCGCACTGTCAAATCATGCCTGCTTGCTGTGGAAAATTAAGTGACTACCAGCACTTTGGACCCTAACTCCTGCAACCATAATAATTATATTTCCACCCAAATATCCCCCTAAAACTGACACACAAGAAATTTCACAGTTCAAGGGCTAATGGAACATGACATAGGAAATAACAGGGTCAGTTCACTTTCAAGCACTCCATATCTGAGCTGGGGCATTGGAATGCTTATTCACATGTAATTCACCAACCTGGGTTTAAATCACAGGACAAGCACAATGCATTGTAGGTTTAAAACACATACAACCTACATGTAGACACAAGAGCTTGCACTCCACCATTTGCACCTATCATGTGGGGTTCTAAAACCTTCTCTTCTCTAAGACACCAGCTAAGAATACCTTGCTGACAGGCCAAAATATCCCCTCCGTTTTCTGTCATGTGCCAGGAGACTGCTCTGCAGCTATTTCTCATAAGGGGCCACCCATACAAGGCAATCCACTTATAAACTCGCACAGACAGCTGCAGTCCCATGAGGCAAAGGGAATACACAGAGAATGCATTAACTAACCCACTTGTCTTACACAGTTAATCCCACATACACAGTTCCTAGCTTATACCCCTATGGGGGACAGTATCAAAAGGGAAAAATTATAGGCAACACAGTAAGGTACAATATTAGACCCAAGAGCTGACAATCTCAGCCCTTGCCATTCGGTTTTAGGGGCAGCCAGAAATAATAACAGCAATAACACCCTCCTTTTGTTCACTTTTATTACATGTGAACAATATCACATAAAGGATAACAGCATTTAAAACATAACCTTAATGGAATTGGCTGATGTATAGCAAAACTAACCTGAAACCTTTGGGTATAAAATTGACATTAAAAATCTCAAAAAAAAACCCTACTGAATATAAAAATAATCTGCTATAGTCTTCTGACAGAAACTTTTAGAACACCAAATAACATCTGGTTTGCTGAAAGAACAACCTGTAGCATAAAAAACTCATAGACACAGATTTAAAGGTGGGACACATTTGAGAGAAAAAGATAGTTAAAAAATGATAAAATATTAAATATTTGATCAACTTTGCAGAAAAATTATTCCACATAGAACCCTCTAGTATACTGGCAGACCTCGCTAGGGTCAGTTTTCCTTGTCCATTGCTTTACTGCTATTTCAGGGTCTGCACACTTATACGTACATCAGCACTAGAGTATTTTGTGCTGATTACATTGGACTAGTGGTTACTTTATCCACTTCACTGTTCACACTGCAAGACACTAGTTTAATGATTCTATGCAGTTAATCAGTGATCCAGAATATTACATTGTGCTCATACTATAGGTTCTGAGCATTTAATATCTATTTTAATTCCCATCATTTTACACGGATATTAAAGATTTAAGTTTTAACCACTTCATTACCCACCCACCAGGTGTTTAGAGTGTTCATTCTAGGTTACTGTCCTCTGTTCATTTGAACTCTATATTAATCAATGTACAACTGTTTCCATTTCAAGCCATATAACAAGCTCAAATAACTTCTGGGCTTCCTGCCAAAACCTTGTAACAAAAAAAGGTTAATTACTGGTTACTGCAATACAATTTAGGACAGCTTGAAATATGCAGCTCCTCACACAGCCTGCTACTGTTAATGGTATTCAAAAATTAAAACTGAATCTTTGTTAAACAGAAAATTATAGGCTTAATATATACTTTAGACAGTTTTAGTTACTGGTTATACACAAAAAGAGCACAGAGTGCAGACACAAAACAAACAGAATTTTACGCTTCATTCACACATTCAACCAGTTTTTACAAAAATAACAGACACATATTTTCTCACCTATTCTAATAAATAGGAAAACAAAACAATTTGATCCTGCAGACTAAATTTATAAAGATATCCTTTTTTTTCCATATCATAATTAACTTTTAAAACTAATTTTAAAATGCTGAGCTTCTAGTTAGCTTTGTGTCTAGAATATATTTCGCCTGTTATTTCTATATAACATATTCACCTGATTTTATCTGTGGAGATTCAGAGGAAAAGAATTGTAATTCTGTTTAAATAAATAAATCGCCTGGCCAGTACGATAAACATCCTTATTATTCCAGTGACAGAACTGTTTACAAAAATAATTAATCCTTTCTTTATTCTTTTTCTCCACAGATACCCAAAATGTTCCCCTTTCCAGTATTTATTAGTTTATATTATAATGGGGGTGTACACATTTTAAAAATTACATTTCAACATGAGCAATTAATTATATTCTTATTTTAGAAGCACTTGCCCTGAATAGTAATTTTGTATACATACAATAAACAGTTTTTCTTATTATTCAATGCAAATAACACTTTCATATGGATATAATTCACTCAGATTCTTACAAGCACACACACAGGGATTACATACAATCAACCTTTTTATCATATTCATGCCTGAAAATGTAATAAAACCATTCTAATGGAAAAAGAAACCTATACCTGTTATACTCTTGTTTTCCACTCAATTTTGTAATACATAAGACTCCCTGAACTTTTCAATTCAGACGGGAAAATATTATTAATTCAACTTAATATACACTTATTCTTGGTTAATGTGGCACAAATAATTTGGGTTTGCATGTCTTAAAATTAAATTGGAAAAATTATATTTTTCTATCTTTATCTCTCCTAAGAGCTCTGCTGACTTGCTAACAACATTTCAACAAAAAGAAAACCATCTCTGTAACTTGTCCTATAAAACAAAATTCTTATTATTTCAACTTTCTAATTCTTGTCTCTCTATTTTTTTTTTTTTTTTTCTGTCTACAACATTCCTGTTCCTTTCCTGTGTAACAAATCACTGGGGGAAAAAAAAGGTGGGGGCTAGAGCGGCTTATACATGCAGGCAATTTGAGAGGGAGACAGACAAAAAAAAAATCTTTTATCTTCCCAGCTTGTTGCTGTGCTTGAGAGTTAATTGAGGCACCTATGCCACACTGCATTCATCCATAAGGGTTATTTTAACTCATCCTACAGTACATTTCTTCATACAGTATACCTATAATCCCATAAACAACTTATAAAGGAATTTTATCTTAACAAGCATACGATAAGGTTAGTCTTATCATTCTTAATATCTTAACCTAAACAATTATTAGCTTATCCTAAATTACCATCATATCTGAGACACCATATCAGTACAGCCCGTTTCAATTAAACAAATGGGACTCCAACCCTTTCTTATATAAATCGGGGACTTAAACCCTTGATTCTTCTGCCCTATAAAATTTAGGTTCCTTAAATTCGCAGAGAAACTGTGAGAAACAATAAAATAAGTTTTTCTCACCTTTTTTCTGTGCAAATCCCACTTTTTCTGACACCATTTGTTAGGTCCAGTCTACCTGACCAGACCTTAGAGCAGGCAACTTCTTCTACTCGACCCGGGGAGATTCATCACGCAGCTGCTATATGCTTCTGGTCTCAGATATGATAGTCGAGCTCGGAGAAGCAAAGACTCAATGCACACAAGGTAGCCGAGTCATCACTTCTGTTTTAATATGCTAACAGAGAAATATTTATACAAAAGGCAAGGACAATACATTGTGTGTCAATTTCATACATCTGTTACAAATTCAGTTCCCATGTATAGATCATACATCTAAAATGACATATACCATCTGGCCTAAATTAGTAGAAATAGGGATAAAAGGTCAATAACTACTAATGGGGTCAGAAACAAGACGAGTGGTCTTGTTTCAAATGTAATAGATATACTGGGACAGCTGGTCCACAGCTAGAATACTTTTACCATTTGGTCTCTGAGAGAACAAAGCTTTGACACATATTTATTTTAACCTGTTCAGTCCCTGAAAAGAACAGAGCTGGCAGATACAGTTTTTAACCTTACAACTACACTAAAGCTATGCGTTCAGAAAACCACTGAAAGCAAAAGGAATAATAAAAAATTTCTTTGGTTATTGATTGATTTTGTCTTTCTCCCTTTTTCCCTTTTTCCCTTTTCTAAGGGGAGAAGCTTAATCATATATCCATTGGTCTTTTTCCCTTTTCTAAGGGGAGAAGCTTAATCATATATCCATTGGTCTTGTCTATATGAGTTTTCTGTGTTTAATTGTGTATGTTTTACAATTTTTTTGATTAAAGTTTTCGTATTCAATATTATGGTTTTCGCAGCCAATCACGGCGCTTTATGTATTCTCTCCATTATGGGCGCGAGCAAGGAGTGTATCGCGCGTAATAGTAGCGACAAGGTTAACGGTCGCATGGAGATGACGTCATAGATGCCGCGATTTTGGCGCGAATTGTATATGGATATAAGGATGCATCT
>WSYH01012781.1:0-18154 GCA_036426205.1 Ascaphus truei
TAAATGCCTCAACATTTCTGTGAGATTCTGCTGCCAGACTAATGGCCATTGTATTAACAGAGCAGGATCCCTACAGTCCCATTCAGTTTGAATGGGACTGCAGGGACCCTCACTGTGTTAATCCGATGGGCATTAGGAATCTCACAGAAATGTTGAGGCATTTACTGTGAGATTGCCCCAGATTTTCCAAGGCATGTGATCTAATACTGGTGGCTGCCTCTGTACGTCCCACGTAAGACGGTATAAAGACAGACATGGTCATACATTCAGCGAGGTGTTGGCTCACGTCCTATACTGAGGGCACCTTGAATCTGCATCTATCTACACGATCAGAGCCCGGTTACTGTAAGTTCAATGATAATGGTAAAGTTAAACGGTAATTGAATTATATTGTAGCTCGCTTCGATGCATCCCTTGAATTGAAATGGTAAGTGCTGTGAAAGTTAAAGAAAACTGTGCGGTGGCGAAGAAAGAGAGAGAGAGAAGTGTAACCCTCTCCCTGACCGACCCGACTGATGGTCGTTCAACACGACCGGTATGGGAGGCTAAAAAGGCCCAGACTTAAGGGTTCGAAATGGAAGTTTATGGTGCAATCCCTGATAGCTGCACAGAAATATCCTTTCGTAAAGAATTTAGCAACTTAGTTGTCTTCCTTAAACAAATCTAATTGTGCTAGAAGCCCTTCCAGTAATTCACACTCAGGCCAGGAACAGGTCACCATTTATTGCAGGCCAGACATAATTCCTTCGTTCTCTTGCAAGAGAGGTACTTTACTCACACAACAGTCATGGAACACTTCCCTCACATCTTGCTTTGCCATTTCCCTGACTAGGCACCCCCAAGGGCATGAGGCCCCTGAGGCTTGTCGCCATTCCCCTACCCCCTGGTAAGAACGCCACCTCACTCCCTGAGGAGCAGGCTACACACTAGAATCCTTCTCTAAATTTGGGTAGGAAGCATCTTATATACCTGGGGAAGGGAGGGTAACCCTGCCCCAAGACAGGGCAGGTTTAGATGAGTAGCTAGAAAATAACCAGGACTGGCGTTCAAGTGCAGATGATAAAACAGTGAACAGGAGAGAACAATACAATGGTGACACCTACTGGTGATCGAAAAAACTGAATGAATGAATAAAGTTACCCACAAAAATGCAGATGACAGGATAAATATATGTGATATACCCACTCAACCTAGGCAAAAAAGGAAAGTCTTCGTTTCCCTTGGAACGTGATGAATGGATGTGGTAGGGAGCGGGAAACCATATAAAAAGAAGAGAAGGGAAAAAAATAGTACAGCACTGTATGGCAAGATACGCAGTTTATGAGCAATAATCTGCACACATTATACTCACATGCAGGCAGTGAGTGAGAGCATGTCACACATAAAGTGTACAGGAACAGTGGTCCCACATAGAGGAACCTCTGAGGACCAGGTTAGAAGGATAGGGTGCACTAAAGCAGGGAACGGAGAAACACCATAGCGCAGACTGTATAACAATTTAATTAAGTTAAAAGCACTTCACAAGTGCACACTTACAATAATACAGTGAATATCAGGCAATTAGAAACTGGGAGGTTCAGGCAAGATACAATCTCACCGCTCCTTCCTCTCCAGGGATAGCGCTTGGTGGGAGTGGGGACGCTCCGCCACGGTGCTCCTAAATGCGGCGCAAGAAACACCAGACAGCTGGGCGTCTTTCCTCCACGTTGTTGCTCCGTGTCTGCCTCATTTCTATGCGTTTCGCTAGAAAACTAGCTTCGTCAGGAATCTGGCACCCTATCCTACACTCACACTTAAATACAGGTGGTCCTATCTTCATTGGTGGTGTATCGTGATCTCCCTTGCGCAAAATGTGAGCGCTTTGTGTCAGACCAGTAAAAATGGAGCTTCACGATACACAGCCAATCCAAGATGGCCGCCGTCTGGACAAATGATTGCAAACCCTTAGTAAAACTCATTAGACACATTACCTAGTGTTCATGGAAAACTGACATGAAAAACAAATGCTGAGAATATAAAGAAAAAAAAGAAAAAGCTGACCCGGGAGTGAAAAGACCAGTGAACCATGGGGAAGCAGCCCCTGGAGTGTTGCCAGGCAACCCATAGACCACCGTCCACAATGATTATCAAGACTAGGGTTTACCACTGGATATAGGGCATTAGTGACAATCCTGAAAGACCAGCAAACAAGCGCCGTTATAAACGTTTACTATTGTCCCATAGTCCAGTCCCAACAAGCGACACATTTTTTTTTATTCTCCTGAGAACGCAGTAAGAATAGCAGTTTATAATTTGTCTTCATGTATCTTAAAAACTGATGAGTTGTCGGTTCTGTGCCCCCCACAAGGCATGATCTCTTTGATTAGCAAGTAACAAAGTAGAAGATACATAGACATCTTAAATTTAAGGATAAAAAAACAACTAGCAAACTTCTATTTACAGCCACATTTGTAAAATGAACAGCTACGTCATGGATACTAGTTATTTAATCAACCAAAACAGTAAGATTACAAACTTTGATATTGACACAATCTTGATTTCACTTGATGTGTCAAGTTTGTATACCAATATCTCCTATGACTTACAGTAGGTAAAGAGGATAGCTTTGCATATATCACCTCTGACTATGACTATGTTGGACTGCCAAGTGAGTACCGTACCTGCTATAATTGAAATATCATCTTAAACAAAAACTAGGAGAGATGCGGGTAGTCGATGGTAGCCGGGGTCAGGAGTAGAGAGGAGCGGAGTCCAAAGGATAGCCGGGTCAGGAACAGAGATCAAGGAACTGGAGCGCAAGCCAGCAGGAACAAGGAGAGCGGTGAAACACTTTGTAATGACAAAGGATTATGCTGAGCCGATGAGACAGTGGGCCAGCTAAGCACATAACAGGGAGTAGAGCCAATGAGTGAGGAGCAAAGCGGAGGTGCACCGTCAGTGCGGGCTGTGGTTGATTGCAGTCATGCAGGTCACAGGTGAGAGCCGTATAGCAGCTGCATGTTGATGACGTGGAGCAGGCACTTGTAGGACGCGCGTTACGTGCGCGCGGCACTCTGACACCCCAACGCAGGCACAATCTGGAGGTGGGACGAGAAGGCTCTGTATGTTTGTGTGTGACGTGCGCTTGCCTGTAATCCGGCGGCTGGAGGAGGATGGTCCCGATACTGCACTGCAGGGAGGGGGGGTTAGCAGAAACCCCAATCGCAGGGCGAGGTGGAAGGGAGATGCACCGAGTGTGGTGAGTTTCACAGATCCTCACAGTACCCCCCGCTTGACGAGCGACCTTCGGGCGACTCCAGGAAGGCTTGTGAGGATACTTCAGGTAGAAAGGTCGTAGGAGTCGGGTGCATGAATATGGTGGTGAGGAACCAAGACCGTTCCTCAGGTCCAAAACACTTCCAGTGCACCAGATATTGGACTGATCCTCTGGAGAACCTGGAGTCCACAATGGACTGAACCTCATACTCCTGTTGACCCTGCACGAAGAGAGGAGCTGGAGGTAAAGAAGAGTCAGAGAAACGAGAACTCTGGATAGCCGGTTTTAGCAGAGACACATGTAACACGGAAGGAATCTGCATAGATGGAGGAAGTCGTAGACAATATGCCACTGGATTGATCCTCTCCACCACGGCGTAAGGTCCAAGGAACCTGGGTGCCAGTTTAAGCGTGGGCATCTTGAGGTATATGTTCTTAGATGACAACCACACCTTGTCTCCTGGACTGAATTCTTGGATCATGCGACGGTGACAGTGCCTGTATCTTCTGTCCAGAGACTGCTGTCCTAAGGTTCTCTTGGATTATCTTCCATGAATCCTGTAGGAATCGGATTCTGTCATCCGCAGCCGGTGTCCCAAAATTGGACGTGGCCATCGGAAGGCGTGATGGGTGAAATCCATAATTTATGAAAAAAGGCGACTCCCTGGTGGCTCCGCTATGCAGGTTAATGTGCGCAAATTCAGCCCAAGGGAGAAGGTCCATCCAGTTATCTTGGGTACCTGAGTCGAAACAACATAGGTATTGCTGTAGGGATTGGTTGGTTTGCTCTGTCTGCCTGTTGGTTTGGGGATGATACCCCGAAGAAAAATGTAAAGAAATGCCCATTTGTTGACAAAAAGAACGCAGAACCTTCAGATGAATTGCGACCCTCGATCAGAAACGATGGCATGTGGTACCCCATGCAAATGAAAAATCTTCTTGACAAAAATATCTGCTAACCTGGAAGAATTGGGAAGACCCTTTAATGCAATGAAGTGTGCTTGTTTGGAAAAACAGTCTACAGTATGACAACTAAAATAGTGTTTATCCCCTTGGAAACCGGCAACTCTACTATAAAGTTCATAGACAAATGACTCCATGGACGATCCGGGATGGGAAGTGAACGTAAAAGTCCAGGTGGTTTGATCCGGGGAGTCTCGTTATGAGCACACGTTGAGCATGCATTGACAAATTCTTTAATGTCTCCTTGAATGCCAGGCCACCAGAAGGTGTGCTCCACAAGATCGGTGGTCCTTCTAGTACCTGGGTGCCCAGAGGATTTGGTAGAATTACCCCATTCCAGGACTTTCCTCCGATACTGTGGTGAGGTGAAAAGGCGTTCCTCTGGGACTTCGAGACCCGCTGGAATATGAGATTGGTCCTGCAGTATCTCATTTAGTGCATCAAACGTGTTAGCGGAGAGTATGTATTTAGAAGGAAGAATGGTCTCCAAATTATCTTCGGTCTTATCGTCAACCAGAAACTGTCATGAAAGAGCATCAGCTTTAACATTTTTGGAACCCGGTAAAAAGGAAATAATAAAATTAAAGCGAGAAAAAAAAAGAGACCAGTGGTCTTGGCGAGCACCTAGGCGACGAGCCCCTTCGATGTAGAGTAGATTCTTATGGTCCATCAAGATGGTGATAGGATTCTCCGTATCTTTCAAAAGATGCCTCCATTCTTCAAGGGCTAGCTTGATAGCCAGGAGTTCCCGGTTACCTACATCATAATTTTGCTCAGTTGAGGAATTTTTTTTTAGAAAAAAAAGCACAGGGATGGAGTCTGGCCTGAGGAGATCTTCTTTGTGAAAGAATGGCTCCAGCCCCGACATCGGAGGCGTCCACCGGATGAATGGTAGTTTGGGATCCAGATGTCTGAGAATAGGAGCTGACACGAAGGCTCTCTTCATGTGTTCGAAAGCTTGAATGGTGGCCGGTGGCCAAGAAGCGGGATCCGTACCTTTCTTGGTCAAGGCTGTGATGGGAGCTACCGTAGAGGAAACATTCTGAATAAACCTGCGGTAATAATTAGAGAAGCCCAAAAAGCGTTGTACCGCCTTAAGAGTAGTAGGGCGAGGCTAATCCAGGACTGACTTCACTTTAGCTGGAGCCATCGTGAAACCTGAGTCAGAAATGATATATCCCAAAAATGTCATGGATGTTTGATGGAACTGGCATTTTTCTAGTTTGGCGAAGAGATGGTTTTCACGGAGGCATAATAGTATCTGTTTGACCTGACCGATATGTTCCTGAATGGATTTGGAGAAAATCAATATGTCATTTAAGTAGACAATAAGAAACTGGTTGGGAATATCTCTGAAGATTTAATTGACAAAGTCTTGAAAGATGGCAGGAGCATTGCAGAGACCAAAGGGCATGACGAGGTGCTCACAATGGCAGTCTCGTGTGTTGAAGGCCGTTTTCCATTCGTCGCCCTGGGGGATTCTAACCAAATTGTAGGCACCACGTAAGTCCAACTTGGTGAAGATGGAAGCCCCTTGAAGGCGGTCAAAAAGTTCAGAGATTAAAGGAAATAGGTAGCGATTCTTAATGGTGATCTTGTTAAAACCTCTATAATCGATACAGGGGAAAAGGGATCCATCCTTCTTTTTGACAAAAAAGAATCCTGGAGAAGAAGATTTCCAAATGAATCCCCTCTTAAAATTTTCTTGAATGTATTTGCTCATGGCTTTTGTCTCTGGAAGAGAAAGAGGATAAGACCTTCCACTAGGAAGAACGGAACTGGGTAAGAGGTCTATGGAATAATCGAAGGGGCAATGCGTTGGTAGGACCTCTGATCATGCCTTGTCGAAAATATCACAGAATTCGGTATATACCTCGGGTAAGAAACTCATCTCATCTCCAGGAATAGCCAAACCGCATATTCTTTGGACGGGCACTGGGCAGTTTTCTGCACAAGGAGTGCGCCACAGAATAGGTTCTTTATCGGTCCAATCAATTCAGGGATTGTGATGTTGAAGCCAGGGAAGGCCAAGGATCACCTCAACGGAAGGGGTGTGAATTACGTCCAGATGGATCTCCTCCAAATGATTGTCACCTGTCTGCAAGTGGAACAGAAAGTTAGTGATTAATGCGCTCCAGCGCTGGATCCATTTTATTCATGAAATATAAGTGAGTGCATAGAATGGGGCTAGTGAGATAATATTGTCTTCTATGGGGCCAAAATATCCCTGAAGATGGGGTTAGCAATGAAGCCCCTATGTAATCCTCAAAGGGATGGTCTCCTGATTGGCAATATAACAAAATTGAATAATCATTACTCACATATTTGCCCAGTCTGATGTCCTGCAAAACGTGCTGCCAAGTAGAAATGCTGGTGCAAAGTGGAAAGAAGAACTGGCACACAGTCAAAGAAGTGGGTCCCAGGGTAGATGGAAAATAATCCTTTATTGATCCATACAGCAAACGGAGGTAAGCACCCTCCTATGCGTTTCGTGTACACCCGTACACTTTATCAAGGAGTAAATACTTACCTCCGTTTGCTGTATGGATCAATAAAGGATTATTTTTCATCTACCCTGGGACCCACTTCTTTGACTGTGCGCCAGTTCTTCTTTCCACTTTGCAAGTGGAACAGAACAGTCTGCAATGAAATGAAGGCCGGTTGAAGTGAGCGACCGTAGATAGCCTCCAAACCCACTGGGCACGTCTTGCGGACGAGAGGGATGTTGTTCTTCTCAGCGAAGCTTTGATCAATAAAGTTGCCTCCTGAACCGGAGTCCACAAATGCCAGGGTGGTGGTATGAAACCTTTCACCAGTCAGTGATACCGGAATCAATATCCTGGTTGGCTAGTGGGTCTTCTTAGTGATAGTCTTCCCAATGTGATTCCCCTGGACCTCATTGGGAGTTGGGTTTACTCTCCTGGCACTAATGTGTGACACAGCCTTATGGTGGACTGATGGGTAACATACATTTTACATGGGCACATTGTCGGTGGAGTAACTACCAATTACTTGCAGTTTGACAAATTAATTGTGCATCAATGCAATGGATTACAAATA
This sequence comes from Ascaphus truei, assembly GCA_036426205.1. Taxonomy (NCBI): domain Eukaryota; kingdom Metazoa; phylum Chordata; class Amphibia; order Anura; family Ascaphidae; genus Ascaphus; species Ascaphus truei. Next base: position 7,279 of record WSYH01012781.1, read on the forward strand.
ATATGGAATAACAGTGTGTGTCTGCACTATGCAACCAGTCAGTGATCTTGGTTGGATTAGCCCTGGATGATATTGTGCACCTGCATTACTGCCACTCAGCCCTATAGTGGAGTTATTGAACTCACAAGCCTATGGGTTTATGGGATTTACATTTGTGAACTACTATGGACGCGTCCACATCTCACAGAGGACAGCAGGTTTTCTTAGTTGCCCACATGTCTTAAAAATAATGCTGTGGACATAACCTATATACACAGATGTCTATATACTTACTGTATGTGGCAGGCTTCAATGTCCTCTTTGGTACGTTATGGTGAGTTACCGTACGTTGTTATATCCTGCACAAAACTGCCACTGAATCCTATTGAACCCTATGCAATCCTTTGCACTATAACTGTATATGCTGTGTTATCTGGGGAAACAATGTCACGTGCTACATTTGTATATACTGTATGTGTGTGTGCAAACGGAGACTTTTAATATTCAGAAGAGCGTAATAACAAACAAAACGACTTTTTCTCAAGCTGGTGGCACTAAAATATGGAGTCCCTATTACACATTTATACCCCATCATCTATGAAAACAGTCCCATGAGATGCACTTCTTGGCGTGCGCTTCACCATGCGTTTCAATGTCATATTCATTGAGCAGACCCAAAACAAGCTGTGAGGGGAAGAAATGGGTCAGAGAGAGGTACTATTGTCCCTAATCTTCTGTGAATATTAAAAGTCTCCGTTTGCAACAATGTGCTGACTCTCGATTGGTGAGTTTCTCACTGGCTTAGCCTTCTTTGGCCCAGGTCCACAAAAGGGGGCTATGCTTGAAATGAATCGGAGTAAAGGCGTTCTACAGCTTAGCCCCCTTTTGTGCATCTGGATCATTATCTGTTTTGATATGTTCATATTGGAGCTCTATTGGGGTTCAGCGCTTGTGCATCTTTTAACCCATTGGACTTTTTAAATGATACATGTGGCTTATTATTTTGACTTATATGAGTGTGTGTGTGTGATTGAGTGTGTGTATGGTATATCTGTACATAGTATTTTATTTTAATCCCACACATGGCAGTAATGGGGTTAAGGGCACTCTGCTATCCATTATAATACACATCAGTGCCTTTCCTCACCTTGGCACACACCCACTTAACTTGCTGTGTCTCTTTTCCACTGAAGCACCTCTGTAATCCTGAAATATGAGGCTCTTTAGAACTTGAGTGATTTAAAAGCTCTGTAGATGTGACACGTCTGCATTAGCTGCGGTTGGACGCTCTGAGCTCCGGGGCGCTAGGACATTTAAATCAACAATCCACGCCGCTCGTAACTTTCTTACTTTAATTAAGAACTTATCTGACCCTGGGGTGTCTCCCAAACGCCCAACTTGTATTTCCCTGTACAGCCGAGGGTCACTACTATTTTATATTCCCTCCCTTAGAACCACCTTCCTTTTTTGAAGAAAAGTGGATTTATTTAAAAAACCTGCCCTCCCCCCCCCCCATCCTACTTTTACTGCAAAAAAAGTACTTACACAGTATATATGAAACCCTCCCTGCCGACTCCTAGGGAGATTACATAAAATGCCCCTTAATTTGGCTTGCGCGTAGCTGTTTACCTTGTTAGGGCGCTGGATCCGTGCCGCCTGGACGTTGGTAATGCAATGATGGGCACCCGAAACGGCATTCATACAAACAGCATCTTTATGAATCATCATCGATAAGATCTCATTTACACTGTACACCCTACTTTGTGCATAGTATCATTACTACATTATTATTCTCTGTATGTCCTGTCTGTATCCTTTTCCCTGAAGCTTGTCTAATTCCTGTTACCTAAAGCAGGGGTGCGCAAACTGGGGGGGGGGGTGGGATTTTGTTGGGGAGAGCGGCGGTTGCAGCGGCCCCGCGCTGTTACCCGAGGCATTTAAGTTCAATGCCGGGGGTCCGTGCGAGGGCTCTGCAACCTCAATTTACCGGGGTTCTGTAGTCTACTGGACGTGTCGCCATGGCAACATTTCATGTGACATACACGTCGCCATGGTAACGCATGTCATTGACGCTGCGAGGTCATGTCCCCTGACCCGCGGCGTCATTTGATGCCGGGTCACAGAGAAGGGGGAGCGTGAGTGCTGGGGCTGTCGCACAGGTGGGGGCGCAGCTCCAAAACTTTGCGCACTCCTGACCTAAAGGTTCTCTCTGCTTTGTAGCGTCGGTAGTGCTCATCTCCTTTGGGCTCCTGCTGGGCCTTGTACTACTCTCTTCCTGTCTGTGGTCAGTCTCCACGTCTCGGGCAATGAATGCCCTGATGTACTGTAGCCTTCTGGGTGAGAGTCAGCTTGGGATCCTCTGATGAGGCTGATCCAACTATTTCTCAGGGCTGTGGCTTGGGGAGCCACTTATGGGCATAGGTTGCCTCTCTATGAAGCTTTAGGATAGTGTGGTGCCATTCCAGTGAACGCTATCTAAACAGGGCCCTGTCCCTAACATGGAATCCTTACCATATATTAGACATACCTATTTTATAAACCTATATACACTATTTCCAGTGAGATCCCTCTTCTTCAACTCCTCCTGGGACCTGGCCTTCTATAACCCTCTCCCTCCTGTATATATATCCTGTGATGACATTGCTATCACTAGGCAGAAGAGGGTGGGGCTAGGATTCTATCTAGTCACCCAGCACTTGATAGGGAAGGGGCATTACTCTGTATGGGCACACACAGTTAACCGCTTAAGGCCATAGTAATGCCAAAGGGGGGGGGGGGGGGGCTACACTTATCTTCTCAAATAAAGTCCACAGAGCTTTGCTGCAAAATGGATTTAATGTAGATCATTTTTAAACCCGGCACAGTACCAATACTTTTCTGTAACTTCAACCACTGTAAAGAGGTGTTCGGTTGTGAAATAGTTAGCTCCTCTGCTCTCTCTTTTCAGCACTTTAAGGCTGAGTTTCATCAAGCCGCGATGCAGGGTATCCCCCTCCAATCCCGTGGTAACTTCCATTCAAGTCAATATCAGTTACTCTCGGATCGGGGTGTGGGACCATGTATAGGGACAGTACTACATCCAGAGACTTACACATAACGATATCAAACATTCCAGATCTGACTGGTTTGGACTCAGTCTCACTGATTTTTTATCATCATTGCTTTCATAGACTTCAATGGAGTCTCACTGAAAAAATCTGAGAATTTCCATTAAAATGTAATTTTTTGTTTCAAAGCCACGCTGATTTGAGCCCTGGTTGCATCATGACCCCCCCCCCCCCCCCCCCCCAACCTGCATTTATAGGGATCCTCTTAAAATGTCCCTAATAATAACACTGTTCATATAAGAAACCATTTATAAATTATACTCTTATACAATGTACAGATCTCCACAGATGGCTGAAAGCTCTGTCCTATTCTAGTGTGTAATGTTATGTTGCCAACCAGACTCCAGGTCTCTGTGATTGTAGCCCAGTTCTGGCTCTCTGAATCTCCACTGTCTATAGAAAGGAAGGACTGTGGAGAATGCACATCTAGAATGAGGCTGGTCTTTCTTCCTGTCTTACTCTCTTATACTAAAGTTAATAACAGAGTAGCCAATAGGCATACTAAACCAGGCCTGGAGCTCTGCAACATGGTGTTACTTGGTCGGTGTGGGGCGGGAAATGTATATAATCATTTCTTCCTGGTGGGCAGTGTATTTGAGCTGTACAATGTGGTGAAGGTCTCTCCCGGGAGCGGGAGCTTTCCTTTACCTACCTGTGCTGATACCATCAACCCAACCGGGCAACCCTGCGTGGGTCCGGCTACCTTGGCGATTCCTGAGGGTTTTTATACTATATTGCTTTTAACTCATGTTTTGGCTGTACGTGCATATATTACCTCCGTTTTGCACGAAATCTTTTGATAAATGAACTATAAATGTAAGTACTGTATGTATCTAGAAAGATAGATACGGATAGATAGATGATTAGAGGTATATCTAGGTGGATAAATCAGATACATAGGATCAAGAAGGATATATCTAGATAGATGGATGAATGGAATGATGAATGGATGGATAGACAGCTAAAGATGTATCTAGGTGGATAGATGAGGATGAATGGAATGTCATTAATAGCTTGATAAGGATGTATTTATAGATAGATAGAAGGGTGTACCTGAACCATTTTAGCATTTAATTTACAATTTAAGATGCAGGAGAAGTGGACAAGAGCGCATTCCACAATAACTGGGCCAAATTTAGTCTCAGATGCACTAAGCTTCGTTAAATCCGGGCAAATAATGTGACTTTACCTTAAACAGGAACTGCGTTAACACCTTCTTTACTAGGGTAATAACGATGTACTAGGGCAAAAATAACGACCAGGCTCATTAGCATAGGGTTAACACCACATTATTTAAGGATAATGCTACGTAACTTCAAATAACGGGGAAGTTATTTAATTCGTATTTAAGGTGTTACTCCCACCCGGATCCTCAAATGAGAACAAAGACCATTGTAGGGAAGGGGTCATTGACACATACCTCCAAATAGAATAACCTACTGTATATCCCATTCAAATATATTTAAATGAGCTGATTTCCCAGATGCCTCAGATAAATTCTCTCCCTTCCTCTCTAGCAAGTGCCCTATTGCAGCTGTGGTTGGAAGTACCGGAAATAATGGGACGTTATTTCCATGGCGCTTAGTGAGTATGGGATGAATATCATTTAGGCTGTAATGAGCTAATTTGCATGTCATTTAGAATAACTCCCATTATAAATAGAATAGGATTAACATCACTTTATTTGCTTAAGTAAATACCATGTTATGATTAGCAGGTATGCACTTAAGTTAATGTCACGTTAAGTAGGCTAACAGAGATTAGTTAATCCGTCCCGTAAAGAGCAATAGAGCCTTCATTTATTAGGATAGGAAAGGTTACTGGATGAGATCATCAGTGTCAATCAGACTTTAACTAAACATTGTGCAATGGCAAACAGACCCCTTTGTCACTAGGGCGGTGGTTGCACACGCTCAGCACAGCACTGGGGAAAGTTTTTTCAGTTCCTCCCCAAAGCTAGATTGAAGTTTGGGCTGGACAAGTACATCCCCTTTCATTTCATACAGCAGAGATCACCAGCTAATGACATTCCCATTAAGATGATTAGAATTAAGCAGAGCCTGTTGGATGTCTTTTGGGGGCAAAACATAATCCCACATGTAGACATCACTCAACCACCCGGGCAGTCAGTCAGTCACCCACCCAGGAAGTCAGTCACTCACTCACCCACCCAGGCACTCACTCACCCACCCAGGAAGTCAGTCACTCACTCACCCACCCAGGCACTCACTCACCCACCCAGGCAGTCAGTCAGTCACTCACCCAGGCAGTCAGTCACCCACCCATGTGCCTTCCATCTCCCCTCCGAAACCAGTCCCACCGCCTGCCAATTGAAGGCACCCTCCGGCCGGTTGAAGGCTCCACTCCCCCACCCAGGCCCATACTGAATCCCCCCAGGCCTTTTGTCACATGGGATGTAGCATTGGGTATCTTTGTCTTTTGTTGAAAATATAAAAATAAACAGACTGCGTTGCAATGTTTTTTTCTGTATTACAATAAGAAGAAAAGAGTTGCGCTGTAAATTTTTTTTTCATGGTACAGTAGGTGCGCTATGGGTGGGCGGGTGGGGGGGGGGGCTGCTCCTTTCATTTGCTTCCCATGATTTATGTTGGTGGCCCTGCCCAGTTCCATTCCACACAGGATCTCATTGCAAACTTTTAGCAGGGTAGTTACCGTGGAGTGTTTGGGGTGAAAGCCAGATTGGAATTGACTAGGGAAATTTGTCTAGAGAATGGTAGCAATAAAAAAAGGAATAAAAATAATAATTATTGTATCTTTCTTCATAAAATAACACCATAGTATCTCTTTTAAGCTGTCTCTTTTAATCCCAGTCTGTGGGATGACCATAAGAAGTAAAACCATGTCCCGAGCGCGCCTGCGTGATTGCAAGTGCTGGCCGAAAAATCAAGACATTGACAAAGATTTTGGGACACTGGGTCAGAGGCTCAAAAACTGGGACTGTCCCGACTAAACTGGGACTTCTGGTCACCCTAACTATTGTTCGATCTATATGTACTGTGACTGCAGTGTTTCTAAGCATGGGAACACTAATTAAGATTGAGGTTGCAAAAACTCCTGGCGCCCATCTTTTCCATTGCCCAGCAGACCACTGACAGCCCCTGAGACAAGGTAAATCAATGCGGATGCCTGCTAGACCGCCACATCGATGTCACCTCCCTAGACAGCCAGGCAGGGAGGGTTACATATATATATAAATGTGTGTGTGTGTGTGTGTATGTATGTGTAAAAATGTCAGTGAATTGACACGCCAGGAAAAATAGCAACAATGATGGGGGTGGCCTGTAAACAAGTATACTAAATCTGAATAATGTGTAATAACAAAAACGGCACTCGCCAATCACACAAATGGTACCGTTCGATACAAGCAATGTGCTGCGTCTTGCGGCAACCGAATATATTTTTGAAAGGGTTCAAAGGATCTTGCCTTTTGTCTGGGCGTATCCACACAGGAAGGTTTATTGTAATCTGATCAATGTTTCGGACCCCAACAGATATAAAGAAAGACCAATAGCCCACCACAACAATAAAGAGATTATGGGGGCTATGCACTAAGCTCAATGGGTTTGCGTTCTGATTTTCCAAAAAAGCACATCCGTTAAAAAGTGAGGCCGGGGACGCGATTCCCTAAGGCCTTGAGCCCATTTTTTAACCTACGTGCTCAAAACACCCACAGCGTACGTGTTGCTTTTTCCCCCCCTGCTAGCGTTCTTAAACTTCACGTTAGCTAGCTGATAGAAAAAAAAGCTGCATGTAACATTTGCATGGAGATTCCGTATCTCCATGCATGCGATCGTACACTAAATAAATACATTTTAATAATAGTGTACATGAGCAGGGGGTCTCCGGAGCTGAACAGCATTGGTTTCAGGTCAGAGGACCCCCTACTTCAGGAGATACAGGCCCCGTTATGGGGTGCTGGTATCCCTGCAGAATTTCAATGTCCCGGTCACGTGATGCGGACGCTTGAAAGTGCAGGGGATACCGACACCCCATAACGGGGCCTGTATCTCCTGAAGTAGGGGGTCCTCGGACCTGAAACCAATGCGGTTCAGCTCCGGAGACCCCCTGCATATCTACAATATGAAACACATGTAAAAAAATATTTAACAATCATCAATACACGCCCCCCCCCCGCCCTAACACATACAGTACAATAATGTGCAAAATTACTATTATCCAGATATGGATAATAGATTATTTGACCATTATTAAACACTGCATTAGCATACATAAATAAAGTAAATAAATACAGTTATACTTACCACAACAGCAGGTCCCTCTGTCCTCCGTTGCAAGAAAGCACAAAGACATTCTAATGGCCCCTAACCCCTTAATCACTTTAGCGGTTACTAACCGCTATAGTCATTAAGGGGTTAACCCACCCTGCCCCCATACAAACCCGGGAGGCCTAAGCACCCACCCCAGACTGACTGTACCCACCCTGTACCCATTGAATAGTATAGTGGTACATCATACCCATATAATAATAATATGGGCATGATAAGCCTCTATAGTACTCAATGGGCACCCTAATTACAATACATTAATGCACCAGATACACAATAATATAACATAACTCAAAAAAAACAATTCACAAAATAAAAACAGCTAATCCAATGAATACAAGCAATAACAACATCAACAATGAATTAATTAAACCATTAACCAATCAAACCAATTAATTACTAAACAAACTCAAAATTAATAGTAACACTAACCAATAAAACCAATAAATTACTACAACATTAATGAATTTAAACATTAAAATACAAAGAAATAAATTCAAACAATCGCTGGAATAACCATAAAACGCATTAGCTAACATAATACAAACGAACACCAATCGCAAACATTGTATTACCATTAAGCAGGAAAAAAACAAACAATGACATCCACATAAGAAAATGAAATAAAAAAAAACAACAGCAATACAAAGCCAGAAATGCCCCCCAAATATTGTCATAATAATGTATTAATCTGTACCCTAAAGTGGTACAAATTAATATATTATCAGTCAATGTGCCTCCCCCAAAAAATCAAAAAACACATCCAATGAAAAAACCTGTTAAAAAAGACATTTACAAACATTCAATATATTACTTACCATTAGAAGCGGTGGCCCTCCGACTCCCGGGGAAACAGGAAGCTCACGTACCTTGAAGGCCTCCAACAGCATCCGATGCCATCTGCCATGAAGATCCGGATCAGGTACCCAAATCTTCTTTTTTCTTTCTTTAATCACCTTCTTCTATCTTTATCTGTCACCATTTCTTGATCTTCTTTATCTTCTATCTTCATCTGTCAATCTAAAAAACCCCATGGTAAATCCCAACCGATGTTGTCTCGTCGTCTTCTTGGGCTCAAATGAGGCGTCACGGCCTTAAATTGGGCTTGTGACGTCACATTTAGCCTCAAAATGGTTAACAGCCCCCTGATTGGCTGTTAAAACCATGTTCCAACTTTAATTTTTTTTTTTACATGACGTCACTTAAAGGGAATGATGCCAGCCAATCAGAATGGCTGTGCTTCATTTGCCTTTAAGATGACTTCACTAAATCCAAGATGGCCGGCGTCACATGGTATTTTAGCCAATCAGAGTGTGGAATTGGTTCCCACGATCTGATTGGCTGAAATACCATGTGACGCCGGCTTCGTCACGTTATCTTAAAGGCAAATGAAGCACATGTTACCATGGCAACGTGACGTCACATGACCCCGCGGCATTGCCATGGTCACGCATCCTGAAGCCGGCTGAATCCCTGTAAGTAGAGGTTGCAGAGGGCTCACGCAGTCCCCCGGCATTTCATTTAAATGCCTTGGGGAAGAGCGCCGGACCTCTGAAACTGCCCGTGCCCCCTCCCCCAAAAAAATCTTGCGCCCCCCCAGTTTGTACACCCCTGGGTTAGATAGATAAGGATCGCTATAAAGGTAGATAGAAATATAGATAGAAAAGGATGTATCTCAACCATTTTTGACAAATTTGCTTTATAATGTAAGATGCATGACTAGGGAAGCACAACCCTTTCCTCAAGAGCAAAGCCAAACTTAAAGAGCAATAAAGACTTAATTATTGGACGCGCCAACATATTCCGCAGCACAGTACAAAGGGTTACAGAGTTGTGTATATTACATACACAGTTAAATCCTATAAGTGAGGACAAACATGCACAAACAGATACAAAGAGGTAATGAGTGCCCTGCTCGTGAGAGCTTACAGTCTAAGGCGTATGAAGGACAATGTTGAAACAAGAAGGTAAGGTGGCTGCTCATTGTAGGATAAGATGTGGCTCAGGTTACATTCAAGTTTTTTGGGGTGGGGGATGTTAAAGAAGGGTGGAGAATGGTCCAGCCAAACAGCTGGTCCCAATGGGGTTGGGGGGGGGGGGAGTAGGATGTTGGAGGTATGGCAAGTAGGCTTCCTTGAAAATAAGTTTTCAGGGATTTTTTAAACATCTGAAAGTTAATGGAAGATTTCATATGATATGGATGGTCAGAGAAGGCTCTGTAAACATGTTGAGCATGTACATAATCCCTCTTACTGTATGTTCATCATCATTAGACTTTCTTCACTTACCTTGTAGTGCAAGATATTCAGTGAACCCTATAAACCACAGCAAACTTCTTTCCACCCCCTTCTCCTTAGACAAAGCACAAAGGCATTTAGTATAAATCTTTCTGAGCTGCAACTCTATTAAGTTACATTTTCTATTGCCATTCTCCACATCAATATGTGATGGTGCTCGTCTCCAAACAGGAAGCGGACCCGCAGGGCTGAGGCAGGGATGCAAATAACCCGACCAGGGCCCCGGGACAGAGTCCTGTAAGAGTATCCGTAGTCGGTAAGCAGGCAGGGGTCAGGGCTGGCGGCAGAGTTGCAAAGTCCAGGAGACAGGCAGAGGTCAGTGCAAGTGGAAGGCAGCGAGGTCGGGTCATGGTCCGGGGTCAGCAACAGGGAAATCCAATGAACAGGGATAGGCACGTGACAGCAACAGGAAAGCCACACGGAAGGTTCAGGAACAGGGAAGGCACAGGAAATAGAGCCCAGGGTGGCCAGGAACACCACCAAATGCATACAATGCTCGGGTGGGGACTGGGAGTCACTGGCTGCTATTTAAGCCCTGGAACAGGTCTAACCAATCAAGCAGGCTGCCAGTAACTAAAATGTCCACAGTAGCCAGGTAAGGGCGGGTTCCAGCCAAAGCCTGGACTGAAACCCTTACGCAATAAATAATAATAATAGCATGTTCTTTTATAGCGCTGCTAGTTATACGTAGCACTTTACAGAGACATTTTGCAGGCACAGGTCCCTGCCCAGTGGAGCTTACAATCTATATTTTTTGGTGCCTGAGGCACAGGGAGATAAAGTGACTTGCCCAAGGTCACAAGGAGCCGACACCGGGAATTGAACCAGGCTCCCCTGCTTCAAACTCTTAGTGCCAGTCAGTGTCTTTTACTCACTGAGCCACTCCCTCTCCCTCTCAATATAATTAGCAGGATCTCACATTTTATAATGACCCATTGTGCTAACAAAGGGTTGAACTCGATCAATATGTTTAGCGTAAACCTGAACTACTGTATGTTAACATGTTGTTTTTGAGCCAAATGGTGGAACAGCTAACTTGGTAACATAAGGCACAGAGAATTAGTTTGGACTTGTCATCAATAATATAAGCTGTGAGCCACACTTTAGTGCTGTCTTTCTGAAGGGTATCTTTTATCAGCAGCTAACAACAGCTGAGAGGTGTAGACATATTAGTGTCAAAACCTAG
>WSYH01001298.1:0-13599 GCA_036426205.1 Ascaphus truei
GTGATATTACTTGGCTGTTGATGGTTAGGAGGCTGGAATATATTGTTGATAACCTTCCAGAAGTTAGCTGTGTTTGATGTATTTTGGTGGAGATTGTCATAGTAATATTGTGCTTTTGCGTGCCTTGTTTGCCTTGTGCACATGTTCCGCAGGCATCTGTAGTGATTGAGATCCTTGGTAGTGCCAGTTGATTTTTAGCTTTTCCACAAGGTATCCCTGAGCTGGTAGAGTGCAATAAGGTCAGTTGTAACCCATGGAAGATGGGCCCCCCGTACCCTTATTTTGCGTAGTGGAGCATGGGTATCGCAGAGTTTTAAGAACTCGGATTGGAAATAGTCGAGAGCAGAATCAGGGTCGGGAATTAAATCGATTCTGTGCCATGGGCAGTTGGTAAGGTCATCCAGAAACTGTTGTGGGTTAAAGTTTTTAAATGTTCTAGTGAGGAGAACTTTAGGGCTTGAATGGGGCGTTTTAATTTTCCTTACACAGTACACTATTGCATGGTCACTGAAAATGTCCGGAAGGATGCCAGAGGATTGGATTCTGCTGGGGTTTGAGGAGAGAATCCAGTCTAGCAAGGAATGGTTATGCGATTTCAGGTTTGTCCGTGTGGGTTTGGAAATGAGTTGTGATAGGTTAAGTGACTTGAGTTGTATCTGGATTTTATGGTTTTTAGGGTCAAGCCAGTTGAAGTTGAAATCCCCAAGAACTAGCAGCTCACTCTTCTTGTTCAGAGAGGAAATGGAGCCAAGAAACTGGGTGATATCAGCCAGGGATTGTAGAGGGGCTTTAGGGGGGCGGTAGATGCCAGCGAGCAAGATGGGCTTAGAAAAGGGGAGGCAGATTTTGCCAACTAGAATTTCAAAAGAGCGTGGGCTTGGTGGGCAATTTAACAGTGTAAATTGTAATGTGTCTGCAATATAAAATAACACCCCTCCTCCTCTCTTTGACCTATCTCTACTAAAAATGGCGTATCCCTGAATGGCGATATTTGCATCCGGGGTTTTATGGGTTAGCCATGTTTCTGTAAGAACGATGGCTTTGGGTTTATGCATAAGGCACCATGCCCTTAGTTCGTCCAGTTTAGGCAGCAGGCTCCGAATATTTATATGGGCGACAGATAGCCCTTTTTGGAATTTAAAGGTGGAATTCTCAGGGCATGGGACAGATTTGAAATGGGAGGACATGGGTTTGGTTCAATATCACCTGCTATATGGAGTTATAGGAGGATTACTGTAGAGGGAGAAGGGGATTGGCCCGGTATTAAAGGAGTATTAAAGGGGTTACACCCCATATGGTCACCCCCTGACCTCACTTGCGGTCCAGTAATGTGTTTTTACCCTGCTTCAGAACCCAAATGTGTATTCCCCTGTAACAATGTATTGTCCCCATTCCAGTGTCTGCACCAACACTCACACTGGGATCCGTTCGGGAGGAGAAGGGTTAATAGTTAGGAAGGGATTATAGCCCTTTGTTCCATTTTCCCGCATTTGCAGGCTCCATTTTGCAGTTCCCCATAGGCCGCCGTTGCAGCTCCATACGATCCTATGGGGATTCCGGCAATTTGGGCCAGTTCTCAGAGAAGACCTGCAGGTGGCGCCCGAGAGGAGGAGCGGCGGTTCCCCATTGTAAGTCAATGGAGCCATTCATTTCAATGGGGATTCCTCGAAGCCGATCTCCTTCCTATTATAACCTATCACTAGCTACCGTGACAATTACAGGGAGCGGTTATATGGGGTAATAGGAGGAGTTATAGGGAGCAGTTATATGGGGTAATAGGAGGAGTTATAGGGATAGGTTATGTGGAGCAATAGGAGGAGTTATAGGGAGAGGGTATATGGGGTAATAGGAGTAGTTATAGGGTGGTGTTATATGAAGCAATAGGAGGAGTTATAGGGAGGGGTTATATGGGGCAATAGGAGGAGTTACAGGGAGGGGTTATATGGGGTAATAGGAGGAGTTATAGGGAGCGGTTATATGGTGAAATAGGAGGAGTTACATTGACCAATAGGAGGAGTTATAGGAAGAGGTTATATGGAATAGGAGAAGTTATAAGTAGCGGTTATATGGAGCATTACAAGGAGTTATATAGAGTGGGTACATTGAGCAGTAGGAGGGATCATAAGGAGCAGTGTTCTCCAGAGCCATATGAGCATTATAACACTACAGAAGCCATTAGTTACTCATTACCACTTAGCCCTAAACACTGGCTGAGCCATGTAAGAAGCAGTCTCTACACGAGAGAAAGTAAGTCAAAGATTGGCCGCAAGAACAACAAAGAACAGGTAGGTTAGCTCCCATCCCCTCTCTTGTTTGGACAGCTGGTTAGTTTATTATACTGACTAGACCAGTATATGTTTGGATTTCCTTTGGATGAAACTCTCTGCTCGTCCCCACGGGAACGGGAGCCGTTGTCCTTACACATCTATTTATTTCTATTTCCTAACCTCAGCTCATCTTGTGTCTTTCGTGGCCTAATGGATGAAAACGAAATCCAACATTTCCCATGGATCACATCCATTTGGCTTCCTTAATGTTCCACCCAACTTCCTTGTCACTAATAAGTGTAACATGGTTACGTCCCAGGACATAAAGGCTGATCCATGGTGTGTAGGTTCTGCCCATGTAACCATTGGAAGTTGAAAGGTGAACACAAACATTTGATCCATCTAATCTGCCCATACGGTATAGATAATTTCAGGGGGGAAAACACTCAATCTATATTAACAAGAAAGGGAGAACACCAGTCTCTATCAAAAAATATTTGGATTTAATAATACATACACAAAAAAAGTGACAATTGAAATTAATAAGTCAAGAAATCTGCAAAAAAACTTACATAGCTGACACTCGCCCAAAGAGACTCAACATTTCGGGCTATGGCCCTTTGTCAAGAGTCTACTACCCCCGTGATATTGTGTAGCTTATAAAGGCGCTGTGCCCCTCTCCTTGCAGGTGACGTCTGACGCATGACAACCATATCCAAATATTGTCATCATGAGTGTTCACCTTTTAAATGTACAAATGTATTGCACAATCCATAATATCCTCACGTGAATATTGTGGCAGGACGGCCTTGCGGTAGGGTCAGAAAGAGCCCACACTGACCTAAACAGTCGGTGGTTTATTTTCCACAATAAAACAAATAGGCACACTGTCCTTTTAAGGCAAACCAAATCATAAAATAAAAATCTACTCCCCTTGGGAGAATAATTCACAGCACAACCCCAGTTATTCACCTGGGTAGCTAGCCTACTTCCAGATTTAAAGAAACATAAATTGTCTGGAATAAGATATAAATCCTTAACTTTAGATGGGGAACTCTGTCCCAAGCGAGTCCAGGCAATCCCTCTGGACACGTCAGAGCTCCGCTTTCTCATAAGGTCTGGAACATCAGTTCCTTGGAGCAGGGCCGCATCCTGTGGTTTGTTCACATCCGTGGTGATTCTGTTTCCTGGGTGTGATTCCCAGATGGTCCCAAGACCCTGCTCTCTGCAGGCCTGGGGACCAGATCAACCAGTGTCCTCCTGGTTGGGGAAAAGTATATCCCTCTGGCAGCTGCCTGCCTTTTAAACCCCCTGTTAAATTAGGAGTTCTGTCTTAACTAGCTGCGCCTGCAGCTAGCCTCTCCAGAGGAGTTTAACTGCCTGCATGCTGGAAAGCATACATACTGCACTACACTCCAGCATTCAGAGACAATGTATCAGAATATGTAAAAAAAAAAAACAGCTATCTATCTATCTATCTATCTATCTGTCTGTCTGTCTGTCTGTCTGTCTGTCTGTCTGTCTGTCTGTCTACAGTGGTGTGAAAAAGAAAGTACACCCTCTTTGAATTCTATGGTTTTACATATCAGGACATAATAACAATCATCTGTTCCTTAGCAGGTCTAAAAATTAGGTAAATACAACCTCAGATGAACAACAACACATGACATATTACACTGTGTCATGATTTATTTAACAAAAATAAAGCCAAAATGGAGAAGCCATGTGTGAAAAACTAAGTACACCTTATGGTTCAATAGCTTGTAGAACCACCTTTAGCAGCAATAACTTGAAGTAATCGTTTTCCGTATGACTTTACCAGTCTCTCACATCGAATTTTGGCCCACTCTTCTTTACAACGTTGCTTCAGTTCATTGAGGTTTGTGGGCATTTGTTTATGCACAGCTCTCTTAAGGTCCTGCCACAGCATTTCAATCGGGTTGAGGTCTGGACTTTGACTGGGCCATTGCAACACTTTGATTCTTTTCTTTTTCACCCATTCTGTTGTAGATTTGCTGGTGTTATTCTGAAGCCAGGGCACGTTGGTATGAATGGCTCCCGATAGCATTAACACAGTTCCCTTTTAAATCACTCCAAGTCCTGTAATATTTCCTCCACTTTATTGGGAAAAGGTAGCAGGGTACAGATGCTTGTGGATGGTGTGTATTGGTGATTATTAGTTAGGAACCGGTAAAAAGAGATGGCCTCACCAAGGGGGATAAACAGAGAAGAGTTCTTTACTCACTGTCTCCAGGGTTGAAAAGGAAGTGAGGTGCGGTGTGGGCAAAGGAATAGTCTAGGGGCAGACCATGTCTGAACAAACAGGAGGGGGGGCAGACTAGCCCATTCTGGTGAGGATCTCAGAAACTGCTGTAGCAGCTCACTGATGTCATGCTCGCAGGCAAGGAATGCAACATTGTTGCAAGCCACACAGGCACAGTATGTGTCTGCAGACTCCATGCAGCTGGGAATAAAATCTGACAGGCAGAAACTGCAAAGGAGAGAGGGGGGTGAGTCAGAAATGTGGCACTTGTTCCATAACAGGTGTGCTTGGGATCATTGTCCGGTTTCATGACCCAATTTTGGCCAAGCTTTAGCTGCCGGACAGATGGCCTCACATTTGACTCTAGAATACTTTGGTATACAGAAGAGTTCATGGTCGACTCAATGACTGCAAAGTTCCCAGGTCCTGTGGCTGCAAAACAAGCCCAAATCATCACCCCTCCACCACCGTGCTTGACAGTTGGTATGAGGTGTTTGTGCTGATATGCTGTGTTTGGTTTTTGCCAAACGTGGCGCTGTGCATTATGGCCAAACATCTGCACTTTGGTCTCGTCTGTCCAAAGGACATTGTTCCAGAAGTCTTGTGGTTTGTTCAGATGCAACTTTGCAAACTTAAGCCGTGCTGTCATGTTCTTTTTAGAGAGAAGAGGCTTTCTCCTGGCAACCCTTCCAAACAAACCATACTTGTTCAGTCTTTTTCTAATTGTACTGTCATGAACTTTAACATTTAACATGCTAACTGAGGCCTGTAGAGTCTGAGATGTAACTCTTGGGTTTTTTGCAATGTCTTTGAGCATTGCACGGTCTGACCTTGGGGTGAATTTGCTGGGACATCCACTCCTGGGAAGATTGGAAACTGTGTTGAATGTTTTCCACTTTTGAATAATCTTTCTCACTGTAGAATGACGGACCTTAAATTGTTTGGAAATGGCCTTATAACCCTTCCCAGATTGATGAGCAGCAACAATTGCTTCTCTAAGATCATTGCTGATGTCTTTCCTTCTTGGCATTGTGTTAACACACACCTGAATGCTCCAGACCAGCAAACTGCTAAAACTTCGGCTTTTATAGAGGTGGTCACACTTGCTGATGATCAATTAATCAAGGGCATTTTATTAGCAGCACCTGTCTGCTACTTAGCATCTTAATTCCTATGGAAGCAGTATGGGTGTACTTAGTTTTTCACACATAGCTTCTCCATTTTGGCTTTATGTTTGTTAAATAAATCATGACACAGTGTAATATGTCATGTGTTGTTGTTCATCTGAGGTTGTATTTACTTAATTTTTAGACCTGCTAAGGAACAGATGATTGTTATTATGTCCTGATATGTAAAACCATAGAATTCAAAGAGGGTGTACTTTCTTTTTCACACCACTGTATATACAGTAAAACATGTTTTTACACAATACATTAATTATACTACCATAACAATGTTACACAATAAGTGTAAAATGGCAACATCCCAGGACATAAAGGCTGATCCATGGTGTGGAGGTTCTGCCCATGTAACCATTGGAAGTTGAAAGGCGATCACAAACATTTGATCCATCTCATTTGGCCATGTCACATACGTATGGTTTAACACAATTTGATTTCCCATCTGATAAACTAGGGTGAAACTTCCCGCTTCAGCTTAGTAATGGAAATGTAAGCGTGGTGAAGCTAGTTGGGGCAAGCAACGATACAACAACTGTGAGGAAAAGAATGAGGTAGCACTCTCTCACTATAATGGTTGATTTGTGTATGATTTAAAAATAATTTTAATATGAACCAACAATAAAATGCAGGGCTTTAAAATTAACAATTAGATAGCGCATTGTGAATCCAATGGGGGCCCCGGATGCCAAACAATGCTTGATTCAGTATAATAAATGTATCACTGCGCCTTGGTGCTGTCTATATGAAATCAACTACCAGGGAATGGGGTAGGGGGTGGTGATAAAAACCATGATAAAGTGCCAGTCTCCAACTGGGAGCAGACGCACTGCCCTGCTCCTGCACAGTTATACGCTCCCGCACATCCAACGGTCTAAAGGAGCACTTCCTGAAGGGGGGATTGACACAATTAAGGCACAATTAGTTACTGTACATTATACCTACGAACATACTTACCCTATCTTCACTGATACTTCCAACTTCAATCGCAGGAGACACCGTTTATGCAGTAACTTAGCTACAAACAGTATTCGTTACACTGCTATTTCAACTCTATACTCATATCCTGGGGTTATTTTAGTATACAGTATACATTATACTGTACTTTGGAGTTCAGTCAGTGAGTTGACACAAAAATCAAATCAAATTGTTTATTTTAAAGCCCTGCATTTTATTGTTGGTTCATATTAAAATTGTTTTTAAATCATACACAAATCACCCATTATAGTGAGAGAGTGCTACCTCATTTGGGTTCTTTTCCTCACATTTGTTGTATGATTTCCCATCTCTAATTTGATCAGTTATAAGATCTTTGTATATTTATCACAAGGATAATCAATTCCGAATCTCACTCTGCCGGCATCATGTGCCATGTCTCACTACCCTTTCAATGGGTTTCCCCTTGTCTTTTTTTGTACGATGCATCTCTGAGTTATTTGAAAAAGTCTCTGTATCTCCCACCTCTCTTCTCTGATTTCACCAGACCGGGATTGTTTTTCTCCACAGAGATAGGACCTCTTCCTCTTTTCCAGGTCACATCACAAAGCCACTGCCAAGGAGCATCATCCTTTATAGTCTGTCTGGAGCCCATGTTCTGTGATCGTCCTTTCAACCTCCCACCCTGCATCCAGAGGACACACATGTGACTGGAATGGGACAACTCAAGGCCGGCCAATCTCTCTGCAGCCAACGTGCAGTGGTCCATCTCTCTGCCGCCGGCCATCTCTCTGCTGCCAACGTGCAACCGGCCATCTCAAGGCAGCCAACATAAAGTTGTCCATCTCTCTGCTGCCAGACATCTCTCTGCCGCCTGACATCTCTCCGCCGCCAGACATCTCTCTGAAGCCGGACATCTCTCCATCAATGGCCATTTCTTTCTGCCGCCAATTTGGAGTTGGCCATCTCACTGCGACCAGCTATCTCTCTGCCTCCGGGTATCTCTCCGTTGCCGGCCATCTTTCTGCAGCCGGTCATCTCTCTGCAGCTGGTCATCTCTCCCCTGCTGGTCATCTCTCTGCCACCAGCCATCTCTCCGCCGCCGGCCATCTCTCCGCCGCTGGTCATCTCTCCGCCGTCGGTCATCTCTCCGCCGGTGGCCATCTCTCTGCAGTCGGCCATCTCTCCGCCACCAGCCATCTCTCCGCCACCGGCCATCTCTGTGCAGCCGCCCATCTCTCTGCAGCCGGCCATCTCTCTGCAGCCGGCCATCTCTCTGCAGACGGCCATCTCTCTGCCACCAACATCTCTCTGCAGGCGGCCATCTCTCTACTGCCAACGTGCAACTGGCCATCTCAAGGCAGCCAACATAAAGTTGTCCATCTCTATGCTGCCGGACATCTCTCTGCCGCTGGACATCTCTCCATCGGTGGCCATTTCTTTCTGCCGCTAATATGGAGTTGGCCATCTCGCTGCGACCGGCTATCTCTCTGCCTCTGGCCATCTCTCCGCCGCCGGCCATCTCTCTGCAGCCGGCCATCTCTCTGCCACCAACCATCTCTCTGCAGCCGGCCATCTCTCTGCAGTCGGCCATCTCTCTGCAGTCGGCCATCTCTCTGCAGTCGGCCATCTCTCTGCACTCTCTGCAGCCGGCCATCTCTCTGCAGCCGGCCATCTCTCTGCAGGCGGCCATCTCTCTGCCACCAAACATCTCTCTGCAGCCGGCCATCTCTCTGCAGCCAGCCATCTCTCTGCACTCTCTGCAGCCGGCCATCTCTCTGCACTCTCTGCAGCCAGCCATCTCTCTGCAGCTGGCCATCTCTCTGCCGCCGGCCATCTCTCTGCAGCCGGCCATCTCTCTGCCGCCGGCCATCTCTCTGCAGCCGATGTATACTCTGGATGTTGCGCTGCGTGTGCTGCATGTATACTCTGGGTGTTGCGCTGCGTGTGCTGCATGTATACTCTGGATGTAGCACTGCGTGTGCGCAATGTATCTCTGGTGTTCGCTGCGTGTGGCTGCATGTATCCTTGGAGTGTTGCGCTGCGTGTGCTGCTGTATACTCTGGGATGTTAGCAGCTGCGTGTGCTGCTGTATACTCCGATGTATCACGCTTGTTGCTGCATGATATACTCTGGATGTAGCACTGCGTGTGCTGCATGTATACTCTGGATGTAGCACTGCGTGTGCTGCATATATACTCTGGATGTAGCGCTGTGTGTGCTGCATGTATACTCTGGATGTAGCACTGCGTGTGCTGCATATATACTCTGGATGTAGCGTCTGCGTGTGCTGCATGTATACTCGTATACTCTGGATGTAGCACTGCGTGTGCTGCATATTTCTGGATGTAGCGCTGGCTGTTGTGCTGCATGTATACTCTGGATGTAGCACTGCGTGTGCTGCATATATACTCTGGATGTAGCACTGCGTGTGCTGCATGTATACTCTGGATGTTGCGCTGCGTGTGCTGCATGTATACTCTGGATATTGCGCTGCATGTGCTGCATGTATACTCTGGGTGTTGCGCTGCGTGTGCTGCATGTATATTCTGCAGGTTACGCTGCGTGTGCTGCATGTATACACTGGATGTTGCACTGCGTGTGCTGCATGTATACTCTGGATGTTGCGCTGCGTGTGCTGCATGTATACTCTGGATGTTGCGCTGCGTGTGCTGCATGTATACTCTGGATGTTGCACTGCATGCGCTGCATGTATACTCTGGATGTAGCACTGCGTGTGCTGCATGTATACTCTGGATGTAGCACTGCGTGTGCTGCATGTATACTCTGGGTGTTGCGCTGCGTGTGCTGCATGTATACACTGGATGTTGCACTGCATGCGCTGCATGTATACACTGGATGTTGCACTGCGTGTGCTGCATGTATACTCTGGATGTTGCGCTGCGTGTGCTGCATGTATACTCTGGATGTTGCGCTGCGTGTGCTGCGTGTGCTGCATGTATACTCTGGATGTTACGCTGCGTGTGCTGCATGTATACTCTGCAGGTTCTGCTGCCATATTGATGACCCCGCCCTCCCTTGGGCTTCTCGCTTCCTCTAACCTCTTCTTTCGGCCGTCACCAATGGACCGCAGCCAGCACCCACAAGGACGGCGGTCACGTAACGGTACTGAGCAGACCCCCGCAAGTTCATTGAGTCGCCAACCCAAGACACAGAGTTCAATAAACTATGTTTATTTGCAAGGGCAACAGAATAGAAGCACACGTACACACACTAACACACGTACACACACGTACACACACGTACACAAAACACACAATCATCCACTTTGCGACCCACCTCAAACCTGAGAAAGGATTTCTCCCCACGGAGTAGGTTACCAGGAGGGGGCGCCAGGGGTAGCCGCAACAGCTCTGCTTGCGGGTTGGGGAAACAGTCCGTTATGGGGTACAGCAATGTCATGGGGGCCGCTTGGAGAGTGGGCGCACAACGGATAAAAACAGTTCTTGGTGCAATTACAGTAGAGGCTGTCCCGCTAGTCCGGGGACCGACCGCCACTGGTTAGTTGGTGCAAGGGTTAAAGGGATCAGCTCTCTGCGGCAGGCAGAAGCTGCGGGCTGGAGGAATTCTTCAAAAAGTCTTTGGTAGCTTTGGCTTGGATTCTTGGCTCAGGACGCACCAGAGCGTATGGAACCGGGCCCCTCACACAGACAGGGGATTAGTTCCGCTAGCCCACTCAGAGTCCTGCTGTAAGCCGGACCCAGGAACTTAGGCTAAGGCCCCGGTAACGCCGCTGTAACGCGCGCCCGCGAGATTGGCGGCGCGTTCAGCCGATTCCCCGGTCTGCAGCTCACTGCAGGAAGAGAGACCGGGGGGGGGGCGTGGCGGGGGAGTGACGGGGGCGCGGCCATGACGTCACCCGGCAGGTACGCCCTCATTGGCTGAACCGCCGGGGGGCGTGCCTAATCGCTCGACAAATTGAGAGCAGGAGCAACTTTCGCCCGAGCGCTGCGGCCCCCCCTCGCAGCGTGCCCGGCGCCATTGAGGGGAGGGCTCTCGTCCGTGCGCGGACACTGTAGTAGGCAGCGGGGGCAAGGCCTTAGACTCCCGCAAGAGACTCCCAGTGCACCCCACAAGGTATAGAGATCCAGTCCCCTCAAGAACCGGGTGCAAATAGACTGACACGGGCTGGCCTGTTCTAAGACGCACACCGAGTACAGGTTCGAGGTTTCAGTTATACCTCAAACTTCAGCGAGGTGCCAGACTGTCAGCGCGCATCAAAGGGGTTTCATTTTGCCTCTTTTGATCTGGCTGACTTAGGCACGAACTGCTGACACTCTATTCCTTTGGAGTGTGGAACAGAGTCTGTGAGACTAGGGAGGCCCTGACCAGTGTTATATTACACCCACTGACGTCCTTGGACCTGCAAGCAGAGGCATTAGTATGCAAGGAAGGGCTGTCCTCTGGCCAGCGGCTCCCCCATTAGAAATGCAGGAACAAACTTAGAATGTTCAAGGCTGTCCTACTGGCCCCCAGGGTCCACTACCGGGGGACCCCTGCGGGGAGTTTCCAGGACCTCGAGAACCGAAGTTAGGGACACTTAGCAGATTGGGGCGTTTCAGAGGAAGGGATACAGCACCGATTCTTTCCAGCAAAAGAATCCTTTTTTAGATTACTAGGAAGGGGTCCCCAAGACTCTGGGGTTTTCCCAACACAGTTTCACCCCTTCTAGCAAGGTGTGGCGGTACAGAGACTAGTTGCTAGTCCCAGCGGTTCCGAGTTATAACCCCAAACAGGCTACTTAGGAAATGGGTCCAATCCCACTTAGCCCACAAACACTACAATACAAACACATAAGAAGGGACAGGGACATACAGTCACAGGGGGAACACAGCAATAATACATTTATATACATCTTCCCATGACGTGGGCCATATCTTCAGGGTGCAACCCAGAGATACCATAGCACCCCACGTCACAATGGCCACTACCTAAACTTTTCACTCCCTGACTTAACATGTTAAAGACGGAGCCCCTCATACTTCCTCCCAAGCCTGGCCCTACTGCCCCCGTGCACATTACTGCTGGCAGCACTATCATACACCCAGTATCACAACCACACTGCCTAGGGGTCATATTGTACTCCTCCCTCACATTCTCCACTCACATTCACAGAGTAGCTAAAACCTGTTGTTTTTACCTCCGTAACATTACAACGATACGCCCTTTCCTCTGTCCCTCTACTTCTAAAACTCTGACTCAGGCCCTCATTCTCTCCCGTCTCGACTATTGTAACCTTCTACAGTCCGGCCTTCCTGCCACCCCTACAATCTATCCTAAACACTGCTGCCAGAATCACTTTACTCTCTCCACGTCTCTCAAAACCACTCACTCTCTGCCCCACACCTCTGAATGCCCTCCCCCTCAATACCCGACTAGCACACTCTCTCTCCACCTTTGGGACACCTCTTTAACGAAGCATATGGGCAGCTCTGTGGCTGATACTTTACACCTCATACATCGACCGTGGCCCCCTGCAGAAGCACTTACCAGAACACCCTCCCACTGTCTCTGTGCGTTCCTCCCACTTACCACTTAGATTGCAAGCTCTTCGGGACAGGGACTCCTTTTCCTTATGTTACTTTTATGTCTGAAGCACTTATTCCCATTTTCTGTTAGGCTGCGGTCAGATAGGGAGCGGCCGCGCTGGCGCTCATGCGCGGTGACGTCACGCTCCCTGCTCGGCCTGGAGATTTGTGGCCGGCTAAGTGCGCGCGTGGGGGGGTAATTCGAGGGGCGCGGCCACGACGTCACAAAGCTGGTTCGCCCAATGATTGGTTCGCCTCATTGGGCGAACCGCTCACGTGACGCGCTTGCGGACGACAAATTAAAATTTGCTTGTTCTGCAAGCATCTAAGCGCTGAGCAGGCGCTCGCTCACGCTGGCCACAAACATTGCCTCAATGTGTTTCATAGCGGCCAGCATGAGCGCGCCCGCCCGCTTAGCGCCACCCTGACCGAGGCCTTCTATTATTATGTTGTGTATTTCTGCAGGGAAGCTGTGTGTGCTGCATGTATACGCTGCGTGTATACTCTGCACGTTACGCTGCATGTATACTCTGCACGTTACACTGCATGCATAGTCGGCAGTGCATGCATACTGTGCATCACTGTACGCTGCATACGTATACTCTGGCTCAAGTCACCCTGCGTGCACTGCATGTATACTCTGCACATTACGCTTCATGCACTGCATGTATACTCTGCACATTACGCTTCATGCACTGCATGTATACTCTGCATGACGTTACGCAGCATGTATACTCTGCATCACGTTACGCTGCGTGTATACTCTGCATCACATCACCCTGCGTGTGTATATTCTGCATCACGTTACGCTGCATGTATACTCTGCATCACGTCACCCTGCGCGTGTATACTCTGCATCACGTTACGCTGCGTGTATACTCTGCATCACGTTACGCTGCGTGTATACTCTGCATCACGTTACGCTGCGTGTATACTCTGCATCACTTTACACTGCGTGTATATTCTGCATCACGTTACGCTGCATGTATACTCTGCATCACGTCACGCTGCGTGTGTATACTCCGCATCACGTTACGTTGCATGTATATTCTGCATCACATTACGCTGCATGTATATTCTGCATCACGTGACACTGCATGTATACTCTGCATCACATTACGCTGCATGTATACTCTGCATCACGGTACGCTGCGTGTATATTGTGCATCACGTCACACTGCGTGTATACTCTGCATCACATTACGCTGCGTGTGTATATTCTGCATCACGTCACCCTGCGTGTGTATACTCTGCATCACGTCACGGTGCGTGTGTATATTCTGCATCACTTTACACTGCGTGTATACTCTGCATCACGTCACCCTGCGTGTGTGTATATTCTGCATCACGTTACGCTGTGTGTATACTCTGCTTCACGTCACCCTGCGTGTATACTCTGCATCATG
>WSYH01001298.1:13606-48606 GCA_036426205.1 Ascaphus truei
GAGTAACGGCCGAGCGCTGTGTATCAGTAACATGCGAGAGCGCGGTGTATCAGTAACATGCAGAGCGTGTGTATCAGTAACATGCAGAGCGGCTGTGTATCAGTAAACGCGCAGAGCGCTGTGGTATCAGTAACGCGCAGAGCGGCTGTTGCAGTAAACGTGTAGAGCCCTGTGTATCAGTAAAAAGTGAGAGCGGCTGTTTGTATCAGAACGCGAGAGCGCTGTGTATCAGTAACGCGCAGAGCGCTGGTGTATCAGTAACGCGCAGAGCGCTGTGTATCAGGTAAACGCGGCAGCAGAGCGGCTGTGTAATCAGTAAATATGCACAGAGCGCTGTGTATCAGTAAAACTGCAGAGCGCTTGTTGTATCAGTAACAGTGCCGAGCGCTCAGAGCGCTGTGTATCAGTAACATGCAGAGCGCTGTGTATCAGTAACGCACAGAGCGCTGTGTATTAGTAACATGCAGAGCGCTGTGTATCAGTAACATGCAGAGTGCCGTGTATCCGTTCTTTGCAGCACACTGTATTACACACACTTCTGACAGCCGAGCGGTTAGAGCAGCACTGCAGGCTTTATCCTCACGTGGGATTATCTGCAGAAAGTGATATCTGCGGAGATTGAGCTATTTGCATTGGTTGGTTTCTGACCTCAGTCTGGCGGCCATGCGTGATTTTCCCTTACAGAACACGCAGAATCTCTCTCTATTCCTCTCCCCATAAAGCCAACGCGGGCACAATGAGTACTGCAGACAGGGGGGGTACTGCGGGGACTGTGAGCATGACGGGTGCTGGGGGTAGTGCGGGCGCTGGGTGTTCTCGGGGCACTGCGAGCATGACGGGTAATGCAGGAACGGGGATACTCTGGGCATTGCGAGCATGACGGGTACTGTGAGCATGACAGGTACTGCGGGCGCTGGGGGTATGTGGGTCACAGAGCATGACGGGTACTGCCGTCGCTGGGGGTATGCGGGGCAGTGCGAGCGCTGGGGGTACGCAGGCACTGCGAGCATGATGGGTATTGCAAGCACTGTGGGTACGCGGGGCACGACAAGTACTGCAGGCGCCGGGGGTACACGGGGCACTGCGAGCATGACGGGTACTGCAGGCACGGGATGTACTGGTGTACTGTGGGTACTCGGATAACAGGTACTGTGGGCGCTGGGGGTACGCAGGTCACTGCGAGCATGACGGGTACTGTGGGCACTGTGAGCATGATGGGTACTGCGAGCGCTGGGGGTACGCGGGGCACTGCGAGCATGATGGGTACTGCGGGCGCTGGGGGTACGCGGGGCGCTTCGAGCATGACAGGTACTGCGGGCACTGTGAGCATGACGGGTACTGAGACTAAACCCAGTGATTTACTCCGTTATCTCTGCAAAATATTTTGCTGAAAATGAGCGAGATTATAAACATCCCCGTACTGTGCGCGGATCCCACAGAACGCAGAACGCAGAACGCTTTGTGCCCAGCGGAATAAACCTGCAGTGCTGCGGTAACGCCTATTACATGATTCAATGCAGGATGCTTAAACAATACAAAATAAATAACACTGCCACATTTCTGTGGGTATATCCAGCGGGAGGAACGTTCACATTTTTTATAGTTTGTCGTTGCTAAAATGCCATGAAAATGGAAGCAGTTTAAAGTCCATCCAACCAGTTACTAATACTGGGCCGTGTACCTGTGTATTATATAATGTAGACCTTCTGTCGCCCTGCAAGCAATGTGTATTTGTAGCCTGCCATGTGTTATATATCACTGCAGGTATACGCGGTGCTGTACAATGCTGGAACAGTGACCCATTTCCTGAAGAGCTTGCAGTGTCAGTTTGGGGACAGGAAGTGTCACTGCAGCGTATAACACCAAACGTAAAACATCGATGTGCCGCAATACACCCACACACTCCTATTCTGTCTGCCCTCCTGCCGCTGCCCTACAGAGGGGGCGATAGTGCCGCTACTTATAACGCCGCAGCAGAGTGCGAGCAAGAGGCTGAGCTGCTATATCCCAAGGGAAGAGTCCGGGGGCGGACGGAGATACTCACTGCCACTTTCTACCATGTCCAGCACTTTATTCTGACAAGCGAGGGTGGATATTAAGTAGATTGTAAGCTCTCCGGGTCATGAGTCACTGTGCCTGTAAATTCCACTATGTACAGAGCTGAATACATGGTCAGCACTGCAGAAGAATACATATCCTTCATACTAAGTGTGTGGCTCGGTGAGTGGGAGAACATATAAAGCTGAAGGTTGCTATATGAGGATTCTGACCGCAGGAAATTTCCAAATCACTTCATACAGGACAGAGTGACCAACCCTACTAATGACCACTAATATGCAGCTGTGTGTGACAGTGGACGTTGCTCACACAGTGAAGTCTGTCCGAACGCCTTGGCGTATTCTACATAACACACGAAGCTCTGGGTTCAGTAGTAAGGTAAGACAATTTATATTATATAGATGTAACAAGAACTGGGTGCCTGTAAATCACTTACCCGAAGAAAGAAATGTGGATACTATAGCCAATGATATATTAAAGCCTTTAATAGCAAACTTGTGAGTCTGAAGTTTATCAGCAAATACTTGATATCATGATTATGCCACGTGTATCTTTTAGGTGCCTTTACATTTCCATCCTCTGCTTCTCAAGAAACGTGTTTGTTTGCTGCTCAGAGACAAATAACCACGGACCCGAGTCTTACTCAAACGTCTCCCATCGCTTCCGGAGCTGCTCTACTTTACCGGGCTCTGGGGCTGCCGCTTGCTTGGTCTTGCTTAGCAAGTCCTCAAATGGATCCCTGGGTTGGCCTGGCTTTGAGGGGACAAGGACTTGTTCTAAGACTTTAGAAGGTCTAGGAGGGATGGCTGGGAGTTCCCCAGCCTTACCGTCCTTGGGTGGAGCCACGTGTAAAGTTCTGTGACCTGCGGGGCCACTGATGGTAGGTGGGAAGTTTCGCCGTGTTTGGGAGGTGCTGTGACTCTGCTGTATGGGCGGATTAAGCTGTGTGCCTGATGGAACCGGACCAAAGAGATGGCTTCGTGGCAGCACTGAGGGGTGAGGTCTCTGCGGCTGGTAAAAGCCAGGTGAAGCGATGAGTGAGTTAGGGCCCATGGGTGAAGTGAACGGCCCCAGTGGGGCTTTTATTAGAGAAGCTGGTAGTTCTGTCGGCCTCGCTTGGGCGAACGGATTAAGAGGCGAATGTAGAAACAGGGGTTGTGGAGAGGGTAATCTCAGCGGCTGAGCAAAAGCTGCAGGAACAAAGTCACTTTGTAATGGAGTGAAGCAGGGAGTGCTGGAGCAGGCTGGGGCGTCACCCGCAGAAGGCCGGCTCACACTCTGCCATGAGCCCGTTTTTAATGGATCCAAAAGGCTGAGGAGGTCATCACTCGCTCCGATCTGTGTCGAGACCTTGAGCGGTTGCAGCATGTCGGCAGAACCAGAATCAGACAGCACCTGGGAAGTGGCTGCTCTGTACTCCTCCTCCAGCGATGGATCCCTGAACGGGCCTGGTATGGTCTCCCCAGCAGCACCCTGCTGTTTAGCTGCTCTCAGTGCTAGAGGCGGTGGAACGAAGCCCAGCTCTGGGGTCTTCCTGCCGTGTGGCCGCGGGATGGTGATACTTCCCTGAGCACTGCTGCTTGTTTCCTCTCTCTCTGCAGAGACTGCTATGTCCTCCCGGGAGAGCAGCCTGTGTGGGGCAGGGGTGTGACAGTCAGGGAAAGTTAAATGTCTTTCAGGTGAAATCTGCAAATACTTTGTGGGGATCGCCATGTCATCGTGCCCCATGCTCCACAGCTTGTTATACGGGTGGCTGTGTTTCATTGTGGGGACCGTGCGGTTCCTCTCTGGGACAGTGAAATCCATTCTCTGTTAAAATAAACAAGAAGCTTAATCACGAGACAGCAGCACAGACTGAATGTTACTACATATCTGGAATACGCATGTGCAATGTAAGCTGTTCCGTGCCACGGAAACGCCGCATCAATGACACGCCGCGTCACAATCAATGCATTGCCGGCTCCTCTGGCCGTCAAGTAATTATAGAGACACCAATATATAGGTAGGTCCCACGGATGGGCAGCTAAAACCGCGGCCCCGTTTGAGCCTAAAGTACAACTAGCCTGAAATTCCCGTGTAGAGCTGCCCATTCCCTGTGATTTTGGGCACTGTGTTTCCCTCTGCCCCGGTCAGGACAGGTAATTCATGGGCACATACATATAATCTCATTAAATTACTGGCACTTTTCTAGGGTGGCCTATATGACATGGTACCAGCTGGATGCTCCCAAGACCACCTTATACAACCCCTCTCTTACCAACGTGAGATGACCTGTACCTGGTAATCAAAAGTGAAATTCCCCTCGCTGTCCTCCTTGGGCGTCCGCAGGTCCTCCATACTCTTGGCTTGGCTCAGCAGGTGTGGCTGGGACTCTGCCTGCAGGTTACTGAAGATGTCTTCCAGAAGATTGATGTGTGTGATCTCTGTGCTGGGCAGCTCCACCACAGCCTCACACTCCTTCCCTGGACTGATCACCTCATCTCCATCTGCGTCGGATTCCTTCAGGGCCCGGTACTGTTGAGGCCTGAAAACGTAGGAAACGCAAAGTACACACATCAGTTCTTCCTAATGCTACTGCATTTCTTAGCAAGAGGCAGAGTGAATTGCACTGAGCGGACATAAAGTTGTTGGGTGTTAGCTATTCAATGTGTACTGGCACTTCCCCATGTTGATGTATGATTGCTTTCCCCCATACTACATACACATCTTTTCACGTACGCATTAAAGTAAAACCCAGGCCGGCTTTTAACAGCTCACTGTTTTTCGAGATGAGGGTATTATTTGGAGAGGTGGAAACATGGATATAAAGATGTCAGGAATCCTAACTATGCAGTAGGGCTGTAACTTGGCGATACCCACAGATGGACTTCCCTTTAGTGTGGGCTGCTCTGTGTATATTGTAAATCATTGTGTGTAGGTGACAAGAGTTATATGATAACATAAGTGATTGAGAATAAAGAGTAGACCATTCAAAGGGAGCAGAGAAGAGAAAGTTCTCAGAGAAGCCAGAGACAGGGTCCTCCTCCTGCAGAAAGTCATCATCAGAAGAGTCTTCAGAGAGGAAAACAGTATAGTGGCGTGTGGGCTTTACAACACTGAGGGAATAGGAAGAGAACAGACGTTTAGTGCCACAGAGAAGCGTGGCATCCATCGAACACATTCCCACGCCGGGACACCCACAAAGAACGAGCACTGAACAGCACATGGATTTTCTGAGGGCCACATCACACAAGACGGAAGTCATTTCCCCCATAATTTCTACTCCCTGGCCGCGCAACCTTATTTTCGATTGACTTGTCAAGAGTGAAGGAGAGAGAATAAGCAAATGCCTCAGTAAGGAGTAAAAAACAAAGGAAAGGGGAGAGAAGGGAAGAAGCCCCCGCATCAGCTTAAAGTAATGGTATAGTACTAGGTATAGTCTTAGCTCTCATCTGGTGCAAAAAGGGATAGGGAGTCATGAACAGAAACAAACAGAAAGATGCCCTTAGGAATGCACTCTGATGGATGTAGTGAGATGAGTGAAATATAGTTAAAATACATGTATTTTAATACAATAAAATTAAATTTGTATAGAGGGGTGTGGTGAAAAGGTCGAGGACCACCCCCTAGTGACAAACCAAAAAAAGTTCCCTCTTAAAATAGGAAAGGAAACCCAGTTCTCCTAATATGGACTGGGGAGAAGGGTAGAGAGAGTTTGGGAGAGGGGTAAGGAGGGCTGGTGAATGGGGTAGAGTTCTGGGGAGAGGGGTAGGGAGGGTTTGGGTAGATAGGGTAGGAAGGATTTGGGAGAGGTAGGGAGGGTTTGGGAGAGGGGAAGGGAGGGTGGGGAAGGGAGGGTTGGGGAGAGGGGTTGGGGAGAGGGGTAGGGAGGGGTTTGGGATAGGGGTAGAGAGGGTTTGGGATAGGGGTAGAGAGAGGGTTTGGGATAGGGGTAGAGAGAGGGTTTGGGATAGGGGTAGAGAGAGGGTTTGGGATAAGGGTAGAGAGAGGGTTTGGGATAGGGGTAGAGAGAGGGTTTGGGAGAGGGATAGAGAGAGGGTTTGGGATAGGGGTAGAGAGAGGGTTTGGGATAGGGGTAGAGAGAGGGTTTGGGATAGGGGTAGAGAGGGTTTGGGAGAGGGATAGAGAGAGGGTTTGGGATAGGGATAGAGAGAGGGTTTGGGATAGGGGTAGAGAGAGG
Organism: Ascaphus truei; assembly: GCA_036426205.1. NCBI lineage: Eukaryota > Metazoa > Chordata > Amphibia > Anura > Ascaphidae > Ascaphus > Ascaphus truei. The sequence continues at coordinate 19,845 of WSYH01001298.1, forward strand.
GGTTTCGCGGGAGTCGTGGTGAGGAGGTTTGAGCGAGGTTTGGATAGGGGTGCGATGGTTTGGATAGGGGTTCAGAGCGGGTTTGGGAGATAGGGTGTAGAGAGGGTTTGGGAGAGGGGTGAGAGATGGGGTGGGGGTAGGGGACGGTGGTAGAGAGAGGGTTTGGAGAGGGTGTTAGAGAGAGGGTTTGGGATAGGGGTAGAGAGGGTGGGATAGTTAGAATTGGGGTCGGGGAGAGAGAGGGTTTGGGATGAGGGGTAGGAAGGGTTGTGGGATAGGGGGTAGAGAGGGTTTGGGACGGTGGGTTAGGGAGGTTGGGTAGCGGAGGGTTGGGATAGGGGTAGAGAGGGTTTGGGATAGGGGAGCCACAGACGTATTAATTCGCTGGAGTCCAAACCACAGAACCTGTATTTCTTTTTAGGTGTCTGTAGCCTTTAATGGTATCTTTACATGTATGTGTATGATTTTAAGGTGATGGTACTGGCCTCTGAAGTGGAAGCTCTGGGGCTAGGCATCAGCTAATTGTTAATGTTGACTTTCTCCGCATACTCTTCAGGTTCTAGAAGATTAGATACAAGCTCAATGGGCTGAGATTCCTCCTACTGCATTCGGCAAAGCAATCTATCAGCACCATCGCAGGAGCATCGCTCCGCCGAAGGTAAGGAACACTGAGAGCTACGCTTAAGAAACAGCATGGCGCCCCCGCAGGTAAGGAACATGCAGAGCAGCTCCGCCGCAGGTAAGGAACATGCAGAGCAGCTCCGCCGCAGGTAAGGAACATGCAGAGCAGCTCCGCCGGTCATGCGAGCCATGCAGTCAGGAACATGCAGGAGCAGCATACCGCCGCAGGTAGGAACATGCAGAGCAGCTTCGCCAGGTAAGGAACATGCAGAGCAGCTCCGCCGTCATGTAATGGAACATGCGAACAGTCCTGCCGCAGTAGGAACATGCAGAGTGCTCCCTCCGCAGGTAAGGAAAATGCGATAGCAGACGCAGTCTATGCACAAAGGGACAAAGGAGGACTTACAGTGCAGAGAGCTCCGGCCGCAGGTAAGGAACTGAGCGCTCTGCGCAGAGAGAGAACATGCAGAAGCCGCTCCGCGCAGCAGAGAGAGAGAGCATGCAGGCCAGCTCCGCCGCAGAGAGAGAGAGCATGCAGAGAGCTCCGCTGCAGAGAGAGAGAGCATGCAGAGCATCTCCGCAGCATCAGTAGAGAGAGAATAATTCAGAGCAGCTCCGCGCAGAAGCAGACTAGAGAGGAGCATGCAGAGCAGTCCGGAAGATGAGCCAGCAGCAAGAGAGCTCCGAGCAGAGAGAGCTATGCAGAGGAGCAGCTCCGAGCGCAGAGAGAAAGAGGCAATGCAAGAGCAGAGCTCGCGCAGCAGAGAGAGAGAGCATGCAGAGCAGCTCCGCAGCAGAGAGAGAGAATTCAGAGCAGCTCCGCCGCAGAGAGAGCATGCAGAGCAGCTCCGCAGCAGAGAGAGCATGCAGAGCAGCTCCGCAGCAGAGAGAGAGCATGCAGAGCAGCTCCGCAGCAGAGAGAGAGCATGCAGAGCAGCTCCGCAGCAGAGAGAGAGAGAGCATTCAGAGCAGCTCCGCCGCAGAGAGAGCAGAGAGCAGCAGAGCCAGCTCCCGCAGAGAGAGAAATGCAGAGCAGCTCCGCAGCAGAGAGAGGAGCTATGCAGAGCAGCTCCGCAGCAGAGCGGAGAGAGAGCGAAGGAGCAGAGTCCCGCAGCGAGAGAGAGAGACGCATCAGAGCAGTCCGCCGCAGAGAGAAGCTGCAGAGCAGCTCCGCCGCAGAGAGAGAGAGCATGCAGAGCAGCTCCGCAGCAGAGAGAGAGCATGCAGAGCAGCTCCGCAGCAGAGAGAGAGCATTCAGAGCGCAACAAGACCTCCGCGCAGAGAGAGAGCATGCAGAGCAGCTCCGCGCAGAGAGACAGATGAGCATGCAGAGGACAGCTCAGCCCGCAGACAGAGAGAGCATGCAAGAGCTAGCTCGAGCCGAGAGAGAGAGAGCATGAACCGAGCAGCTCCGCCGCAGAGAGGAGAGCATGCGAGCAGCTCAAGCCTCGCAGAGAGAGAGCATGCAAGAGTCAGCTCGCGCCCGACGAGGAGATGAGGAGCAGGAAGAGCAGCTTCGCCGAAGGAGCAGAGAGCATGCAGAGAGCTCCGCAAGAAGAGAGAGAGAGCATGCAGAGCAGCTCGCCCAGAGAGAGGACGCGCAGAGCAGCGACGCAGCAGACTCGCCAGCGCAGAAGAGAGAGCATGAAGAGCAGCTCTCGCAGACGAGAGAGGAGCATTCAGCAGGCAGCTCCGCGCAGAGAGAGAGAGCATGCAGAGCAGCTTCGCGCAGAGAGAGCATGCAGAGCAGGCCCGCAGCCAGCGGAGAGCATGCAGAGCACGCTCTGCCGCGGCAGAGAGACATGCAGAGCAGCTCCGCCGCAGTGCAGACTCCCAGAGCGAGAAAGCCAGAGCAGCTCCGCGCCCGAAGCGAGAATGAAGAGCAGCCGCCGCAGAGAGAGCATGCAGAGCAGCTCCGCGGCAGAGAGAGCATGCAGAGCAGCTCCGCCGCAGAGAGAGAGAGCATGCAGAGCAGCTCCGCAGCAGAGAGAGAGCGAGCAGATAGAGACACTTTGGGTTAAACGGTGACATATAAGCCCCTGTGGAGGCGGCCCGACGTTCTCCGGTGCTGCGAGTGATCGGTATGAGGAAGGGCACGGTGCCGGGTACCGATGTCCGCAATGCACGGAAGGCCCCTCCTTGTGTTAGCACCAGCGTGTGACACTGCTGACAGTTACTTCCTTTTAAATATCATGTCAGACACACAGCCTGGTGCAGCCGGGAGATGGGAGTGCTGCCTGCGTGTTATTACAGCCGCACGGGTTGCTTTTTAATGAGCATGATCTGCATGGTGAGATTTCTTTAAGTGTCAGAACCTGCTTCCCATCACCGTGGCCGAAACCACGCAACGCTGACAAACGGACAGATTTCACATTTAATTGACAATGTGCTCAGAATTAAAATGGGAGGAAGGGAAGGAGCAATAATCAGCTTTTATGGGATATTACAGGATGAAGAATCTTTATCTGAACAAACATCCCTTCTGTGATAAACAGGTCTCCCACGGAACACGTCATGTATTGTACATATCTTTCTCTTTATCCTAGAAACCGCTTACAATACGTATTTTTCTTGTAGTAAAAACACAGTTCCCCTTTTATACTGTAAACATTAAGGAGTCGTACATACACGGTGTGTGTGTGTGTGTGTATATATATATATATGTACGTGTGTTTCCTCTCTTCCTCAGGTGAGTGATACTGATATACAAAGGTTTCTACAACTTAGACAGGGATTGGAAAGAAAAAAAAGGAAGAATAAAGAACAGAGAGGCACTGGAAGTGTGTTAAAACATATGATAAAGGATGGATCAAAGTAAAATCCTAGATAAATAGAATGGAGGAGAATAGCTAGTAATGATTAACATGTAGTAACAATACAAACACACAAACAAACAATATATATATATATATATATATATATATATATATATATATATATATATATAAAACAAGGAAAAAGGTGCTAGGAGAGGGAAATGGAAACACAAGGAAGAAACATAAGGATGGGAAAGCCAAAAAGTTAAATGAAACCTAAATAAAAATGATGTAAAACACTGGAACACCCGGGCAGCTGTCCGCAGGAACAACCACCTTCCTCATACGTCTATAAAACAAAAAGGGGGCTCCATGGTGTACATAGTAAAGGTTTTATTAACATGAGCTAAGATCAGTTCACTCGCAGCAATGAGGTAGGATGCGCATCGGACATAGGCGCCAGTGACCCGTTGCTTGTCTGTCGGTATGGAGCTGTAGTCTCGTGGCTGCGTGCGCGTGGATCTCTATGGCTGTGGGAGCGGAAGAAATCCAAACGCATTATGCAACCACGATTCTACAGCTCCATACCGACAGACAGACAACGGGTCACTGGTGTCTACAGCTGCAGTGGCCGTTATTCGAACAAATCACGGAGCCGTTTTCGTGCGCGCTGCTGTACTCCACGCGGCCAATCGCCCCAGGCACACGTGTTTATCGCGGCTGCTTTGTTTGAATTTCATGGATTCTGTTTCTTTGTGTGCAATGAGATGAATGAATGGTAATGTGTACAGTGCTGTGCTACTGTGCCAATTTCAGGTGTTTAAAAACCAGAACACTAATATGCCATGTTCTGCACTCGCCTCTTAAGGCGGTACGGCTGGAAGAAATCCCACGCTATGACGTGGGTATTCTGAGGTATACACCGTGTGACGTGTTTCAATAACGGCCGCTGCATCTGTATGTCCGATGTGCATCCTACCTCATTGCTGCGAGTGAACTGATTTTAGCTCATGTTAATAAAACCTTTACCATTTACACTATGGAGCCCGCACTGTCCCTTTTTGTTATTTATATATATATATATATATATATATTATATATATATTTATTCCATGTTACAATACTTTACCTTCCAGCTGTGACTTAATAATCTCTTTATTAATTCATGTTTTCACAAAGGAATAGAAATTGTAGGTGAATGGCAAAGAATTTCACACGGATGTTTTTCAAATGGAAGAACAAATTTGATCAGTTACAACTCTCTGAGCAGGTTCTCGATCACAACTCTTCGAGCAGGTTCTTGATCACAACGCTATGGGCAGGTTCTTGACCACAATCACAACTCTCTGAGCAAGTTCTCGATCACAACTCTCTAAACAGGTTCTCAATCCCAACTCACCGGGCAGGTTCTCGATCACAACTCTCTGAACAGGTCCTCAATCAAAACTGTATGGGCAGGTTCTTGGTCAGTATCACAACTCTATGGGCAGGTTCTTGGTCAGTATCACAACTCAATGGGCAGGTTCTTTATCACTATCACAACTCTGTAAGCAGGTTCTTGATCACTATCACACCTTGATCAACAGGTTCTCAATCACTATCACAACTCAATGGGCAGGTTGTCGATCACTATAACAAATCTATGTGCAGATTTTTTATGACTATCACAACGCTGTAAGCAGGTTCTTGATCACTATCATACCTCGATAGACAGGTTATTGATCACTAGCACACCTCGATAGACAGGTTATTGATCACTAGCACACCTCGATAGACAGGTTATTGATCACTAGCACACCTTGATGGACAGGTTCTTGATCACTATCACAACTCAATGGGCAGGATCTTGATCACTATCACAACTCTGTGAGCAGGTTCTTGATCACTATCACAATTAGATGGGCAGGTTTTTGATCACTATCACAACTCTGTAAGCAGGTTCTTGATCACTATAACTCTGTAAGCAGGTTCTTGATCACTATAACTCTGTAAGCAGGTTCTTGATCACTATAACACTATGGGCAGGTTCTTGATCACTATCACAACTCTATGGCCAGGCTCTTGATCACTATCACAATTAGATGGGCAGGTTCTTGATCACTATCACACTGTGGTGAGCAGGTTCTTGATCACTATAACTTTATGGGCAGGTTCTTGATCACTATAACTCTATGGGCAGGTTCTTCATAACTATCACAACTCTCTGAGCAGGTTCTTGATCACTATCACAATTAGATGGGCAGGTTCTTGATCACTATCACAACTCTATGGCCAGGCTCTTGATCACTATCACAATTAGATGGGCAGGTTTTTGATCACTATCACAATGTGGTGAGCAGGCTCTTGATCACTATCACAACTTTGTGAGCAGGTTCTTGATCACGATCACAACTCTATGGGCAGGTTCTTGATCACTATCACAACTCTTAAAGCAGGTTCTTGATCACTATCACACCTTGATGGACAGGTTATTGATCACAACCACAATTTGATGGGCAGGTTCGGCCATCCAGTTTATAAAATGCTGTCTCTAAACTGGGTATTATTAGATTGGTATATACATATACATAAACACACACGGTCACTAAGATGTGCCCCACTCTCAGAGCTGTGCATTATTCTAGGTTAGATTTCAGCCCAGTGATGACACCCCACACAGATTTATACACTGGACTGTGCAGCACAAACTGGTTACAAGCTTAAGTGCAGCATGAAGCGTGCAGGAAAGGGCAAGTCTGGGGCAGATGTTGAAGTCTGTTGGGTCAGTGATAATTATGAATGGTGCGGCCTGTGTGTGTGAATGGTTTGTGCAGGTTGCACCGCGGAGAACCCCGAGTCTCCCCTCGTTCTCATGTTTATGGCTTTACTGAGTACAGTGGAGTCTAATTCACGTGTATCACCTACAATATCCCAATTTGGGTCAGATCCCCGAGATCTCACTCATTGGGATCTAGACAAGAAAAGCAAGAGGGGAGATCTCCTAACAGTGGATGTTAGACCAGTTGAAGTGACCCACAGTGGGACTACGTGGTGTGTTTCAGGGCAGGGTTCCAGTCCCTTTAATCTGCCCTTCACATTCCTTCCATATCTCAGGTTGTGTCAGTAACCTCCTTATTTATTACCAGCTCTCACATATTCCAGCCCACTCCTGCTGCCTCAGTACGACAGCTGCCAGCCCTCGCATTGTGCTGAGAGAAGGCGTTCTGCCGGATAACAGACAGAGCAGACACCCCGCTAACAAACATGATGATATTACAATTTACCTTCGTTTTTTTGCCCTATAAATTAAATTGTGAATGCATCCCAAGATGCCCAAAATACACGGCACCCACCGCCACACGGCACCCACCCCTGTTATGCATTTCTTGTTTGAACTGATGAAAATAATGTGTCGTCCCCTCAATTCCCATATAAAGAGTGCACTGTGTATAAAGAACCTGTATACAGTATACCAGAATCAGGTCACTTCTGCTCTCTTTGATATTTAACTTTCTTAAGATGATGTCATATGACAGTGAGTTCACAGCAGTTACAGACTGGCTCTGTATATTCCCCTTTTACTGGGTACTTCTCTTAATAAATAATAATAATTTATCAGGTAAACTGGGTGAATATGTTGAGATGGTTTTCACGGAAATCACACTCTTCAGGTGGAAACCTTCACCACTAGAGGGCAATAGAGCTCCGTGTTAGGGCGCACGGCCTCGGTTTTGTATATACAGAGTGTAAAGGATTTATGCAGCATTTTATCTTTATGGAATACAAAGCGGCTCTGTATAAGGAAGTACACCATCCAAAGAAAATCCCAAGTACACCATCCAAAGAAAATCCCAAGTACACCATCCAAAGAAAATCCCAAGCTTCTATTTTTTTGGTGCAAGATGTTTAGAACCACGGCTGTTTAGTGTTGGTCAGGGGTTCTCAACTCCTGTCCGCAATGCCCACCAACAGGTCAGGTGTCAAGGATATCCCAGCTTCAGCACAGTTGGCTCAATCAGTGGCTCAGTCTTCGACTGAGCCATTGATTGAGCCACCTGTGCTGAAGCACGAAGTCACTGACTGAGCCATCTGTGCTGAAGCTGGGCTATCTTGAACACCTGACCTGTTGGGGGTTCTTTAGGGCAGGGGTTGAGGCCCCCCTGGTGTCGGGGTCCCCGATTAACACGATGCTACCGTGAGCGATACAGAAAGAGCAGTAACTGGAGAGTGGCGTCGATACTGGACGTGCGTTACGGCGTCTATCAGTTGGCTTAAGGATCTTTACTTCGATTCGTTACCCGGCAAACACACCATGTCATGTAAAAGGGCTGGCACGGGACTCCATACAATAACCCCGCTGTAAAGGAACGGAGCGGACCCCCTTCCTAAATACATTACCACTCACTTTTATGGAACGCCTGGAATACTCCGGGGTTTATTGGGAAGCATTAACTCCTCTAACTAGTTGCCATATGATCCCAGCACTGTAAGGGGTTAATAAGACACAATAAGGCACTTACTGGTCAGGACTGGAGACGGAGGTTCTGCGGCTATCCACGGCCACGTTACTTTTGGGTCTTCGGGCCACGTTTGGCCTGGGAGGGCGGACCTGTAATGAGCAGGTGGTACAGATGTTAGAAACGAATGGGAGCAGCCGCTGTGAGTGACCTCCTCACTGGTACAGAGACCTGGAAGACACGCAACTAGGAGAAGCAACGCAGTGCGGACCCCACTGGCAGGGAACGGGTTATACTACTTTACACTGCTCCCCTAACATTATACTACTTTACACTGCTCCCTAACATTATACTACTATACACTGCTCCCCTAACATTATACTACTTTACACTGCTCCCCTAACATTATACTACTTAACATTAAACTACTTTACACTGCTCCCCTTACATTATATTACTTTACACTGCTCCCCTAACATTATACTACTTTACACTGCTCCCCTGACATTATACTACTTTACACTGTTCCGCCAACATTATACTACTTTACACTGCTCCCTAACATTATACTACTTTACACCCTTACTGCACATAGCAATGTAAAGTAAGTGACAGTTACTCAGTTACTGTGTGTGAGAGTATAAATCACAGCCTTACTGCACGTAGCAATGTAAAGTAAGTGACAGTTACTCGGTTACTGTGAGTATAAATCAAAGCCACAATAGCAAGATTACTACAAGAAAACATTATTCTGCTGCTTTGTAATAAAAGGTTGAAAATAAAACGTCTCCATTGGAAAGCATGCGAAACATACATCATACCCTATTGTGATAATGATATCTTATTTTATGATCATAATCATATTTTCTCCTGATAATAAGGCTCATATGAGCCTTCCAAGTCCTTATAAAACAAGACCACTTTTGGCTTCTCTTCATTTGCTCAGATCCCAGTGGATCCCCATCTTACACACCTTGGTATGACTCCCAGATCTCAGCAGATCCCCTCACATTAATTTACCCCATGGTCCCCAGTGGATCGCCACGTTAAACACATCGGTTGACCCCATTATGCCTCATTATCTATGTTACACGAGATCACCCAAGGAAATGATCCCACCTCACAGAGACATGAGCGGATATGGGAGATATTCAAAGTATCATTACCTCCCTCGTTACCAGAAGGGTTTGCAAAGCCTCACAATGGCATGATAAGGGTTAAAGAGAGGAATGTCAGGTGACGCAAGTTCCCAGGTCTGGCAGCTCAGAGGGAGAGTGAGGAGAAGCTGCTGGGAAACGGGGACGTTTGTGGTAACTTGGAGAAGGGAGAAGGGGAAGAAAAGAACAACAGCACTAATTAGGGGAGCTGAGCTGTCAGAAAGCGACTGAATGGCTGAGTGCCAGCAAACATAACGAACAGACAATCAGCTGGACCGACAGAGGAGAGGAGACTGCTTCATTAGGGAGGAAAGAAAAGAAGAGTGAGGGAGAGAGTGGGACAGAGACAGAGATAGAGAGAGACAGAGAGAGAGGAACAGAGAGAGAGAGAGAATGGGACAGAGAGAAAGGGAGAATGGGACAGAGAGAGAGAATTGGTCAGAGAGAGAATGGGACAGAGGGAGAATGGGACAGAGGGAGAATGGGACAGAGGGAGAATGGGAAAGAGGGAGAATGGGACAGAGGGAGAATGGGACAGAGAGAGAGAGAGAGAGAGAATTGGTCAGAGAGAGAATGGGACAGAGGGAGAATGGGACAGAACGTGGGGCCGTACAGAATGATGCTCACAGCCTGGAAAATAGAAGAAAACAGGCAGACAAGGCAGAACTGGGATAGCCCCGGGGATTTGAGACGGTGCCAGACCGATGGGAGCTAGGAGAGGTGTGACGAAGAGACACAGACAGCAGAATGGAAGACCAAGGGACATGAAGGAGACTGTTGCCAGCGATGTTGAGATTGGAGAGGTGTGTGAGAGGACAACAGACAGAACTGGAAGCCCCGGGAGCGGCGGAGATGAGAATGTGCCATGCGATGTGAGGCTAGGAGAGGTGTTGTGACGAGACCAACTCGGCAGAACCAGACAGCAGCTGGAGCCCCGGAGATTGAGACTGTGCAGCGATGTGAGCTAGGAGAGGTGGTGGAGACACAGCAGATAAGACAGAACTGGCAGCCCCGGAGATGAGACTGTGCCAGCGAATGTGAGCTGAGGAGGTTGTGTGATGAAACACACTTCCTGCTGCCGTTGCAGACACTCTGAAATGAGGAGTGGAGAAACCTGGAGGAAATCACAGAATCTATACCAGAGAACTTTAATAATATAGAATAAGCAACCAAAAAATAGGGATCCTCCTGGGAAGGAGATAAAACCCCAGCAGTACTGGCGCCCACCTATATCGCCTCCTGCACACATGCTGAGAGACAGCCACTAACCCCCACATCCCTAGTGTTTGTAACTGGTACCCATGTCTGTGCAATCATTATACCCTACCCCCTAGAATTCATGTTCTGTGTAACCATTGTACCCTACCCCCTATTATTCATGTACTGTGTAATAATTGTACCCCATCCCCTTATTATTCATGCTTTGGCAATACTGAAATGTTCTTTCGTCATGCCAATAAAGCTGATTTGGTTTGAGAGAGGGTGGGACAGAGGGAGAGAGGGTGGGACAGAGGGAGAGAGGGTGGGAAAGAGGGAGAGAGGGTGGGACAAGGGAGAAAGCGTGTGAGAGAGGGTGGGACAGAGTGAAAATGAGGGTTGTACAGAGTGAGAGAGAGGGGACAGAGTGAGAGAGAGATAGGGTGGGACAGAGTGAGAGAGAGATAGGGTGGAACAGAGTGAGAGAGAGAGAGGGCGGGACAGAGGAAGGGAGAGAGGGAGTGAGAAATAATGAGAAACAGACATTACAATGTAAGAGGGTAACAACCATGGAGAAAGAAAGTTGAGACTAAATGTGAGAAAGCTTTAAGGAAAAGTAGGGGATGACAGAGTGGAGGAGATAGAAATAGAAAGAGAGGGAGGGCAGAGAAAAAAAAAGAAAGTGTGAAACTTACAGAAGAAAGAAAAATTGAGGTGAAAAGAAAGAGATGAAGGTTGCGCCGTGTTTAATTAATCCTGAGCTGGAACGGATGCAAACAGCTAATCACCACCCTGCTGGTGATGTGGAAGAGACACATGACCTCTGCAGCCCGCCCTGAGGGGCTGAGGGGACACCCTCCCCGGGGCAGGTTTCAGAGACACCCTCATCCTAGCCAGGTTACAAAATCCATCACTGCCAGAGCAGCTGCAAGGTGTCCCAATCACATGAATACTAGTTACCCACACAGAGGTGTTTGCAGCTTAGTAAATACAGCCCTAACTGTCTAAAGATCAAAGTGCAGCAAAGACAGAGAATCCCTGAGTGCATCTGTATGTATATACTGTGTCCAGAAAACGTTTGGGACCCCAATTCCATTGTTTTTCCATGATAACCTTCTTGAATCAAACCCAGTCTTTTCTTAAATAGCCAATAGGGTTTATATTAACCAATTCCGTGTCTTTTGAAACAAAATGATGTATGAATTAGCCAAACAATGAGTAATTAAGAGTCAGGGTATGTGAAAAAATAAGTGAATCCCTGGTAAAATCAGCTAAATTAAAGGGGATATTTCGAATCAGGTGTTTAAATAATAAGGTAGATATTCAGGTGTGAGTTTGGAAGGCCCCACCCTATATAAAGATCAGACACTTTGTGAGTTTGGTCTTCACCATACAGGTGTGTGGGAACTCGTCATGCCACGATCAAAAGAAATCTCTGAGGTCCTCAGAAAAATGGTTATTGATGCTCATCAGTCTAGAAAGGGTTATAAAATAATTTCTAAGGATTTGGGGATCCACCAATTCACTATCAGACAAATGGAGAAAGTTCAAGATCCCAGTCACTCTACCCAGGAGTGGTCGTCCTACCAAAATCTCTCCCAAGAACAAATCGGCAAATCATCCAGGAAGTCACAAAGAAACCCAGAGTAACATCCAAGGATCTGCAGGCCACTCTCGCCTTGGCTAATGTGAGTGTTCATGACTCAACTATCAGAAAAAGACTGAACAAGAATCGTGTTCATGAAAGGAAAGCCAGGAGGAAACCACTGCTCTCTAAAAAGAACATTGCTGTCCGTGTGAAGTTTGTCAAAGAGCACATAGATGATCCACAAGACTACTGGAACAATGTTCCTGGACAGACGAGTCAAAGATATAATTTTTTGGCCTCAATGAGAAACGTTATATTTGGCGAAAACCAAACACTGCGTTCAAACAGAAGAACATCATCCCAACCGTCAAGCATGGGGGTGGAAGTGTGATGGTTTGGGGATGCTTTGCTGCCTCAAGACCTAGACGGCTTGCCATCATTGACACAACTATGAATTCTGCATTGTATCAGAAGATTCTAGTGGTGAATGTCAGGCCATCCACCCGTGAGCTGATCTTAAACATACAATCAGATCTACAAAAGAATGGCTGCAGAAGAAGAAATTCTGCGTTTTAGAATAGCCTAGTCAAAGTCTGGATTGAAACCCCATTGAAATGTTGTGGCAGGACCTGAAGTGAGCTATCCATGCAAGGAAGCCCTCAAGTGTCACCAAGTTGAAGCAGTACTGTAAGGAGGAATGGGCCAAAATTGAGAGTTTTTCCTGGATTTTGGGGAAAATGTAAATTTGATATGATAACGTAATTGAATCTGGAGCCCTGTTTTGCTTACTATTTAAGTATGTTACTTACAATCTATTTAGCACAAATAACGATAATAAAAATATGGTCAATTATTATTAAAAATAATAATAATATAAAGTTAGAGAATACTGTGAGTGATTATTGGTGCCAGTCAGAAAACACAGGCACAGTCCTGTTTTATGGATTATGCTTCCTCATCATCACTACTGGAATCAACAGCAACATTTTCCTTTTCAATTTGACGATATTCATCAAACATGCTGTAGTTCATTTGAATGAATACCAGCATCTTAACATATTTGGTCACTAGCCTCCTGTGATTGTCACTTACAGTACAAAGCTGCCTGATATTTTCAGAAAGACAATGGAGCATGACCAGCGGAAATAAACCACAGCCAGTCTGTAAAGAGCTCCCAATTGTTTCCTCTCAGTATATAACCAGGCTGGCCCTGATGTTATCATTACAATAGTCTTCCACCATTCCAGAAGCCGAGCAGGTTCTAGTCTTAGCAGCAGAATATTTGGCCATGACCTTCCGCCTGATCATATATCTTCTCCTCCTGTATCTGTTACTTCAGGGTTATATCTTGTTCTTTTCTTGCTTGTTACTGATTAATAAAATACAGCAGGAGACGCAGGCATTTTAACAGGAGAAGCAGAAGGACAACGAGGTTACATGATGTGATGTTTCGCTGACACATTGGCGACAAGGAGCTATTTAAAGGAGTAGTTGTCATGGGAGAGGGGGTTTGGCCCGGGATTAAAGGGGTTACACCCCATTTGGCCACCCCCTACTCTCACCTGTGAAGCAAGGGGTTAACTGGACTGTGGTCCAGTAATGTGTTGTTACCTTGCTTCAGCATCCTAATGTATATTCCCCTGTAAAAATGTATTGTTTCTGTTCCAGTGTTTGCACCAACACATACACTGGGATTGATGCGGGAGGCTTAAGGGGTTAATGAGCTACAGTTTAGGGAAATACAAATATGTGTGGTGTCTTTTCAGAAATATCTGGGCTTCAAAAGGCTTGATTGAAGTTGGGTGTGAAAAGTACAGAGGGGGTTTAGTGTATGTTAATACCTAAGTTGCAGGCCAAGGGTATATTGCTGGTAGAGACAGCTAGGACCCAGGTCTGGAGCATTGGGTGTGAAATATAGCACCTGTGACAAATGTTCTCTACACAGGAGGCCCAGCTTCAAAGGATTTCTTGACAAGGGGTTTTATGGAGGCCAGGGGTGCGGTTACAGAAGGAGATATCAGAATGAGTGACATTATTGTATATAAGAATATCATGAGATGTCTTCGGCTGAACGTGCTAAAAGCTACATGTGTGTATTCGTGGGACCGATTCGCACATAATGATTACAGACACATGATGTCTAGCAGGTACTAAGAGACAGATATTAATATCTCTCTTAATTTTAGTATTACACGGTAATATTTAGTCTCATTGGGAGTGTCATGCGTGCCGGAATGTATTAATATGTCTCGCGTGCCAGTAAGTATCACTGAACTGAAATTATGAAGTTATTTAGATAGGAAAAGCAGTTTTTAAACGTCCTTGGGTGGGAGGAGTTTTACTCTGGGAAAGATTGTCAACCTCAACACTGATTTATGAGAGGGGCTGGGTTTAGGTTGTGTTCAATGGGAAATAATTGTATATAAACAAGGCTCAGCCTATGGCTATTGTCTTAATGTATTTTCGTGATGTCTACATCTGAACCTGAATTATGGAAGAAATGGCCCATCCTGTGTCCTGATGTCTTTCTTGTCCAAACCTTTAAGTAAGTGTCTATATTTTGCCTGTTATTTGTATATCTTGTGTGTTCACCTTTTTCAAGGAATAAATTATATTTTATCATATCTAGTCGTGTTCTGTTCAACCCAGGTATATTTGGTGTATATTATATCTTGTCATAAGTTACCGTGACAGTAGTGAAGCTAGCAAAACATACAGCAGTGGGCCTGTGAATGGCCCCCCAACCCCCATGCTGGTAGACAGAGAGGATGATGATAGAGATGCTGTTGCTGAAGCAGTATTAGATGAAGACGAGGACACCCAGTGGGCCATGTAGACCTTAGTTTGACCAGTACCACTTGTCTAGATATCCATAGTTAGGTGGATAGTTGGCACAGTGGAATTTTTCATGGCCATGGGGACCTTGACCTGCAGCTCCGTGTACAGATCTAGAATGGCTTTTTTTGTGGAGGAACGATATCTAGAATGGCTTTTTTTTGTGAAGTAACGATATCTAGAATGGCTTTTTTGTGGAGGAACTATATCTAGAATGGCTTTATTGTGGAGGAATGATATCTAGAATGGCTTTTTTAAAATGGAAGAATGATATCTAGAATGGCTTTTTTGTGGAGGAACGATATCTAGAATGGCTTTTTTTGTGGAGGAATGATATCTAGAATGGCTTTATTTGTGGAGGAATGATTTCTAGAATGGCTTTTTTTGTGGAGGAATGATTTATAGAATGGCTTTTTTTGTGAAGGAACGATATCTAGAATGGCTTTTTGTGGAGGAGCGATATCTAGAATGTTTTTTTGTGTGGAGGAATGATATCTAGAATGGCTTTTTTTAATGGAGGAATGATCTCTAGAATGGCTTGTTTTTGTGGAGGAACGATATCTAGAATGGCTTTTTTTGTGGGGGAATGATATCTAGAATGGCTTTATTTGTGGAGGAATGATTTCTAGAATGGCTTTTTGTGGAGGAATGATATCTAGAATGGCTATTTGGTATTGTGGGCACGATCTTCACTAACCTATGGGATGTTGCCAGCTCATTGCGACCGATCAACTAGTTACTGTAAGCTGGGAAGAGGAGTATTCACCGCCTTATTAACAATTATGTGGTAGTGTGGTTGCCCTTTGCTGGTAATATATACATTGATATAATCGATGTTCCTGTGAAGCACCTTCTGGTTGTGGCTTGCTTTGTGCACTGGATTTATTTGATGCACGTTGGCACTGTTCATAGTTATAATGCTTGCAATATTTGAATTTTAATCTTGTTTTTCATCCCCTGGAATCTTTTTCAAAATAAAGACATTCACGGTAATCTGAATGATCGGGATGAGCAGGGGAAATAAAGAAAAGGTACGTGTTTTGCTTCAAAAAACAAATTGGTTTAAAGAATCTGTGCATTACAGGGAGAAGGAGCGGCTCAGTGAGTAAAGACACTGACTGGCGCTGAGTTTGAAGCAGAGGATCCTGGTTCAATTCCCGGTGTCGTCTCCTTGTGACCTTGGGCAAGTCACCTTATCTCCCTGTGCCTCAGGCACCAAAAACATAGATTGTAAGCTCTGCGGGGCAGGGACCGGTGTCTACCGTGACAGTGACTAATAAGTTATATCATAATATAAAGTCCAAACCAAATAAGTGATAGTCCAAATGATGTCCTTGGATGGTCAGTGGGTAATCGACCGGACTGTGGAAACTCTCCAAGGGGTAGTGGAATATGTGAAAATAAAAGAAAATATATTATGGTGCAGTATATCAGTCAATGCAGATATAAAACCATAGAACATATAACATTAACAACACAGTACAAACATGACACACTAGACAAACTAACATTAACACAAGCCAGACTATAAATTAATGAAAAGCAATTTATTAGCAACTAATTGTAGGGTTCTAAGGTATGCAGACCTCAATCCAGGGGTGGGGGGTAAAACCGTTACCCTACTCACGCAATAAGGAAGTTTTCAGGCAGTGAGGATAAAGACACAGTCTTTAGTGATCCCAAGATGGCAACCGGAGTCTTCTTGCTGGCGTCCCACGTGACGGGGATGCAGTGTGAAGCCGCACGGGCCGCAGGAGTCGCAGGAGTTGTACCACCAAACGGACGTGACGTCACGCTCCTTCCTCCTTCCTCCTTCTGCCGAAATCTTGTCCTTTCGTGATTCTCGTCCCCCCACAGCACAAATCAGGATACTGGGCTGCTAATACCAGGAACCACAATCTTCAACTCTAAAATCAATATTCCCCTTGACTCCTGCGGCCCGTGCGGCTTCACACTGCATCCCCGTCACGTGGGACGCCAGCAAGAAGACTCCGGTTGCCATCTTGGGATCACTAAAGACTGTGTCTTTATCCTCACTGCTTGAAAACTTCCTTATTGCGTGAGTAGGGTAACGGTTTTACCCCCCACCCCTGGATTGAGGTCTGCATACCTTAGAACCCTACAATTAGTTGCTAATAAATTGCTTTTCATTAATTTATAGTCTGGCTTGTGTTAATGTTAGTTTGTCTAGTGTGTCATGTTTGTACTGTGTTGTTAATGTTATATGTTCTATGGTTTTATATCTGCATTGACTGATATACTGCACCATAATATATTTTCTTTTATTTTCACATATTCCACTACCCCTTGGAGAGTTTCCACAGTCCGGTCGATTACCCACTGACCATCCAAGGACATCATTTGGACTATCACTTATTTGGTTTGGACTTTATATTATGATATAACTTATTAGTCACTGTCACGGTTGGCGCCGGCATTCCTCTTTCTTCACGTCTTCTCACTGACTGTACTGTCAGTTTTTGTCTGGCTGCCATTAATATATATATTTTTTTGATTGTATTTCACGTGTGTCCCATCAGGGTTGTTATTTTTAGCGCTGTTTTGCACCGTCTTTCCTTTGCTTTAGGGACCTGTGTCTGCAAAATGTCTCTGTAAAGCGCTACGTAAAACTAGCAGCGCTATAGAAGAACAAACAATTATAATTTATTAAGCGCTGAGCTTCCTGATCATTAATGTATTTAGTCAATTTCATTCCCTAAACTGAGAGAAACGAGTGCTCTGCAAATCTTCTACCCCAGCCCACGTACAACAACCACCTACCCCCACAAATGGCACAATCTGGAAAAACATTTTCTTTTGAAGATTTACAGATTTCTGTTTGTTGACATTTGTTCTATTTCAAAGGACACATTGCTTCACGTGTTAACATGACACAGGATGCACATATGACAAACCGCATGCAGTAACTCTTTGCTACACGGATAGAGACATGAGATCATGCAGAGTGTTAGCAGTAAGTATAAATAGCCCTGTGTTTCACCTTTCTCAGATCCACATGTGCAACTACAAGCAAAAAAATAGCTACGAAAACTTGCATTTTCTCCCTGGAAGAACAGACAAAGACTGAGAGACAGGTAGCAGACACACACACACACACAAAACAGACAGACCATTAGCAGACAGGCACAAACACAGGTAACAGACAGACAGATACACATGCATACAGGTAACAGACAGACACAAACACAGGTAAGAGACACAAACACAGGTAAGAGACACCCACACAACACACAGGTAACAGACACACACCCCCACCCCCAACAAAAAAAAAAAAAAAAAAAAAAAAAAAAAAAAAACAAAGAAAAACCCCCCCACACACCCACAAGAAAAACACCCCCCCCCCCCCCCCCCACTCATACAGGTAACAGACAGACACACACACACACAGGTGACAAACAAACAGACACACACGCATAGGTAACAGATACACAGGTAACAGACACAAAAACAGGTAAGAGACACACCCACACAACACACAGGTAACAGACAGACAAATACACACATAGGTAACAGAAACACACCCACCCACACAGGTAACAGACAGACACACACACACACACACATACACGTGACAAACAAACAGACACAGGTAAGAGACAGAAAGACAGACTTACATTTACTCTGTCACTGCATAATTCTGCACAAGCACATTCCAGCCCCAAAGAGTTTACAATGTAATTTTGGTACCAGAAACACAGATTATTATAATCTCATACTTGGATTACACTGGCCCTTAGTGTCATTGATGTATGCATGGTTTGGGGGAATATGTATCAGAGCGAAGAGAAGAGGGAGCCGACACATTACCATGGTATGCTTCCTGATGCGTAAATCTGACAGCTAATTTGCCAGAGAAGTTTCTGACACCGAATACCTGGCAGATTTGTGACAGGAACATACGAGGATAAAATGGGGCAAGGATGCAGAATTTGATGCGCCCCATAATAATATGTGCAACTAGTAACGGCACCCAGCGTTTACATAACAGACGCATAAAGCCAACACGGCGCGGCATATAAATGCCTGTCTGCTAATGTGCTGCCTGGGCACTGGCATCCATACTGCCCCTGTGATCAGTCTCGTGCGTCCGGGAGAAGGCACGGCTCTTGCGTACACTGATATCGCTACGTCTCATCTGAAGAGAAGACTTGGGAAGTCTCAACAGAACTTAACAAGTGTGCCGTCTTCACACGGACACTCATTCCTGGGGGATGACGCACTCATGGCGACGGTCACTACATAAATATGTTTGGGTTTCGTTGGTCGGTGAATGTCTGTTTAATACATCTACCCGGGGAATCCCCAGCGTCTGCCCACACTAAGCTTAGGGTCTCGGTGATCAAAGCAAACAACACAGGGGGATTTGCAGGCTACACCAAGCTGGGAGAAATGCAAGTTCTAGCGAGGTTTAGTATTGCTACAGAGAGCGAGCTGGGCAGAGGGACGGGCGTCAGTAAGTGACGGCTCGCAGCTACTCACGGGCACGGTGGAACGCTGAATCCTGGGAGGAGGAGGTCGAGATGGAGGGGCCTTTTCCTGCTGTATTAAAGTGGAAACTGAGATATCAGTAACAGGTAACATAAATTACAAGCTGCTTTCCCTTCCATGTCTGCAGGTCTGGGAGCTCTCACATGATAACCCCCCCCCCCCCCCCCCCCCCCACCCGCCAACAAAACGCAATATCTTAACAGGAAACCCCCCCCCCCCCCCCAAATCCTGTACCCACCCCGTGCAGGGTCGCCACCCGCCTGTCCCCTCCCGGGCAGGGCCTGCACACATTACCCCGAGCAGGACCTGCACACATTACCCCGAGCAGGGCCTGCGCATATTACACCGAGCAGGGCCTGCATACACCACATACAAAAACATTGTGTTTTTCTGTTTTCACTGGTGTGAAAATGTCGCATGCCCTCCCGCGCCGTCCCCACCCCTCCCGCACCTGCCCCACCCTTCCCGCACCTGCCCCACCTCTCGCGCCTCCTCTGCCTCTCCCACTTCTCCCACCCCTGCCCCACCTCTCGCGCCTCCCCTGCCTCTTGCACCCCCCCCGCCTCTTGCACCTCCCCCGTCTCCATCACTTCTTGCATCTCCCCCACCACTGCTACAGGCACCAGGAAACTGAGATCCATCACTCGCTCCATGCCGTTTATAAAACATGAATTATTCGGTGCACGTGTTTGTAGGAACCATGCGAGCTCTGAAGAGATTACAGATAACAAATACACAGCCCAGGGGAGGGAAACACCTTACGCACAGCCCACCCAAACTTCACAGTACAACATGCAACATTTTCACACCAGTGAAAACAGAAAAACACAATGTTTTTGTATGTGTGAATTAGCAGCTGGCGCCCAGGGGACAATTTCAGGCTCTTTCTAACGGCTCGTTCGTGATGATCATTTCTTTCCCCAGAAAGTATTCAAAACAGATGTCTTAGCAGAATATTAAAGGTGTTACTTCTCCCACGCAAAAATCTGTACCTCAAAATCCGCAGCGCAGACCTGGGATTACACAGCAGCCACACTTCTGCCCCATTACAGGATGCTCAATCAGTGGCCCCAGGGAGGGCGCCGAGGGAGGTGCGTGATCTCCAGCAGGCAGATTGTGTGAGGCTAAAGACACAAAGTAACACTTCAGACAAAGCTCTGCCGCTCTGTTCTCTTAACTCCATACAGCAGTAATGGATCTTTAATAGGCAGAAGAGGACATATTTGTAGAGTGGGGTTGGGCTCAAAATGGGGAAATCCGCCAGATGAATCTCTCAAAGCCTGGGAAACGGGACTAAATTACCCACGTCTGCCTGTGAGTGCGGCTGCAGGGACAGTCTGCTCTCTGTGCGTCAGGGTGTCCGAGGCCTTGATTATAGTAGGGAGAAGTTGGATTGGAGTAACTGCAGGCTGCTATCCTTCAAACGCAGGCGCACCGGTAACTGCACTGCTGTTATTTTGCTACTTATGGTGTGCAGCATCTGTCTTTACTTTTGCATTGAGGCCTTGATTATAGCAGATGCCGCTGAGCGGCAGCGCGCTCCAGTGACGTCACCATACGCTGCCGCCGAGCGGCATCTTGATCCTACAGGGCAGACAGGAGAGAAAAGATGCAGAAGAGGCAGGGAGGCGTGGCCGTGAGCGGTTCGCCCTCATTGGCTGAACCGCTCACGTGACCCGGCCATCGCCCGCCAAAAACAATTTGGAAAATCTGTTCAGGAGACGGCCGCCCTGCAGCTCCAGGAGGCGCGCTGGTATGTAAACCCTCATCGGTTTTCAGCTATTTGTTTTCCAGCCGCGCGCGACGCCGACGATTTCTAGTATAATCACGGCCTAAGGCTACAATCATACGAGCTCCGACTGGTTGTGTGCGCGATCGGTGACATCATCCTCGCGATGCCACCGAGCGGCATGTGAACTGCAGGCAGGAGGCAAGCAGAGGAGACCGGGAGGCGTGGCCATGAGCGGTTCGCCCTCATTGGCTGACGAAGGGTGTAGCGGGCGGACAGGGGGTATAGCGGGCGGACAGGGGGTGTTGCGGGCGGACAGGGGGTGCAGCTCTCTCAGGAGCAGAGGTTACACTGCACCTCAGATCTGGCCAATGTATCTCTGAAGCAAAGAGAAAGGGAAATTGCAGTAGTTATAGATGCAAAGCTATAGAGGTATTAATACATCACATTATAATATCGCTCTCTCTCTCCTCCCCTAACACCCCTATAACCAATCCCTCAAATGCTGGCACAAGTGGGTCAAACATTTAGCAAAGCCCTGTGATAAACTGACGCAAAGTGTCACTGATTCACAAAGACGCCATCTGCGCATGGTTGCGACCCTTGGTACAGTTTTGGATGCGACTTCCACAGATCACCAACGGGTTTCAATCTTTAAACCAAGTGATAATGATCACTGGATAGTTCAAGAGAAAATGATGGTTTCCGGGGTTGTGCGAGCCCGTGTCACTGTCAGCGAGACATTGGGTTATTACTGGGACAGAGCGATCACACAGCGTTCCTCTCACTCCAGCACTTTGCCAATTTGGATACAATGAATAAAAACTCGGCGGCGTTCCCCAGATAATGTAAGAGGCGAAATCACTTGCTGCAGAGCCGCAGAGCATCGCAGAGTCCCACGCTGGAG
This sequence comes from Ascaphus truei, assembly GCA_036426205.1. Classification (NCBI taxonomy): domain Eukaryota; kingdom Metazoa; phylum Chordata; class Amphibia; order Anura; family Ascaphidae; genus Ascaphus; species Ascaphus truei. Next base: position 41,580 of record WSYH01001298.1, read on the forward strand.
TTGGGACTGCGTTTTGTACGGTTAGCTATTCATTTGTTCTGGTTTTACGTTTTGACCACCTGTCGGATGTCTGCGCGTCTAGCGTGGTTGAAAACAAAGTTCCCGTCTTGCTCTGACAGGCCGAGCAGGGAAGGAATTGTGCGGACGTTATTCCAGGGCTCGCCAACTCCAGTCCGCAAGAGCCACCAACAGGTCAGGTTTTCAGGATATCCCTGCTTCAGCACAGGTGGCTCAATCAGTGGCCCAGTCGTTGACTGGCCACCTCCAGGCCTCAAGGGCCACCAATCGGTCAGGTTGACTGAGCCACCTGTGCTGAAGCAGGGATATCCTGAAGGCTGCGCTTAGTGAGCCGGCGACAGCGACACAACGTCGCGTCAAAACAAATGCATTGCTGCAGTCGCGTGCACTTATAGTGAGCGCGACGCGACGGAGCGGTGGCTTGGCCGCAATCGCTGGATGTCATCTCAATTTGATTTTTCCAGCGACCGCAGCCTGACGTCGCCGGCACTATAAGCGCGGACTAATACCTGACCTGTTGGTGGCCCTTGAGGATGGAGTCCTCTTCGACTGAGCCACTGATTGAGACAACTGTGCTGAAGCAGGGATATCCTGAAAACCTGACCTGTTGGTGGCCCATGAGGACTGGACTCGGCCGCCCTGTTCTATTCTGTCAATTGGTAATATTTATTTCCAGTCTCGAGCGGCAGTTTAGAAACACGCAGTGCAAAGCATGGGGTGGGATTACATGGGGTGGGATTACATGGGGTGGGATTATATGGCGCGAACTGAGAGCAAACAGGCAAATACATGACTGCATTACATAATTTCTCTGGTCGGTTAACCCTTTCACTCCCAGGCCAGCTTGCAATACCTTGTATTCCCTATCGGCAGTGAAGTGGTTAAGAGAATTCCAGCCTGCAATACAGCATGAAATGATAGTTCCTCGTTACACTGTAATAAGCTGCCCGGTGTGTGCCGCCTCACGAGGGCATCACAATCTCACCTCGGCACAGGGCAAAGCAGCAGCTCATGTCTGGACATGTAATGACCCCCAGAGGGTGGAAATAAAGAGGCTGCAATGTATAGTGATGCCGATTATGTAAATACTGTATATCTATATCTGCACGATTGTAACCAGATAAGTCGATCCCACTGTGTTTTATTGTGTGATGCCCACAATATGCCCTCCTCCATATCCTGGTATCTCTCTGGGTACCTGGAGATTGTTACAGGGCATTAGGGCAAGTAGTGGGGGTGGTGGGGGGGGTCAAGTATTTGTGATTACGCTCATAACTCTACTGACTAAATACACAAAGGTTTATTCAGCTGGAAGCCTGTAGTCATACTCTGCACTGCTTTAGAAAGCTGGTCCTGCTGCCTGGAGATTCCAGCTGTTTCTCCGCTGTGCCACTTGCTCAGTGTGTGACAGGGCTGACACCTCACAGCAAAGGGACAGGGGAGAGCGGGTGACTGTTTTTATCCATAGTGCTGAACGCCCTTGTAATGATCAGCTGTCCTGGATGTGTGTCTGCGGCGGCCGTCCCTCAGTCCCAGGGAAACACAGGCACCAGAGACGCCAGCTTTTCCTCTGCCTCATTAAGCACCTCCCGCAGCCTAACGAAGAGAGCAACTGCAGGGAAATATGACTGTCAAATCAAACCCTCAAGGGCAGCAGCGCCTGTGCGCGGCAGCTCCTCACTTATACAGCAGTGTGGTATTAATATAAAGGTGGGGAGAGCCTGGGATCTGCGACTGGTCACCTCCGGTGCTAGGCCCAGCTCTGCATGTCTCGGTAATCACGCTGCTCATGGGTTGATGCAGCTGCTGCTCTAACGCGGATCAGACCGGGCACCTGGGACATGGCAGACTGTGCCGGACTTACCACAGCGCTTTGTGTTCTCAAACTGCTGAAACAATCGGAAAACACGTACAATTTGCGGCCCTCGCGCCGCCCTCCCTGTGTTTCAGCAGATAATAAAAACGCAGCGGCAGCAAAATTAATGCAAATATTTATTGGGATCCTGTGTCAACAAGATGTGATTTTGGTTCTTAAATAGCATTAGCGCGGCGAGTTTAACGGCTGTAAGGGGCTCGGGTTTTCCAAGTGATCTCTGTACAGAAACGATAATGAATAACACCGCGGTCAGCCGCCTCACACCTCAGCCAGTCACCGGGTAACAGCCAAGGTCAGCTCCTGCACACACATCGCTGACATGACGGTGTGAGGATCGTGTGCACTCAGAGGAACAATCAACACCTCGGTTACACTGATGCTGATCCACCTGTGACCTCCTCATGTCGCTCGGCTCAGCTGTGCAGGACACGCCTGTACTCTCAAACCCTTCTCAATGACATTCATGTTCGGCTACAGGCGGTCTGATGTCCTGTCTCACGGTGTCCACCCCTTGTAGTGACCTCTCCACCTCCTGGGTCATCTAAGCACCCGGCATCCCAATGACACAATAAACACCAACACTGGGTTTTAACGCATCAATGCCAAATGCTTAGCCCCTTGTCTAAATGCTACAATGATGTTGTCGTTCTCCCCTTGCCAAGGATTGAGTGCAGAGAATCACGGTGGGGTGCGGTTATATAGGTGTCTGTAGGTTAGAGGTGCCACCCGAAGCCTCTCATTTTGCCTGACCATGCGCTTTAGTAAGGAACAGAAATAGACGAAGAGAGATGATAGAAAGGTAACACGACATCGTGTGAGCTTTTCCCATCAGAGCAGCCTGGATTGCGTTACTTTCTACTTGTGAACTTCCCGGTCTCACATTTTATTCTGCTCGCACTTTACAATCGCGTAGCTGATCTCGCACGCGCGTTTACACACCCGCTTTTCAAGGCTCGCTGATAGGTTTCATCACCCAAACATTAGAGGCTGGAATATTACATGGAGACTTGCAGCACATTGCACAGTATGAGCATTGTCTGCCAGCGAGCCTCTCGGGCAGGAAAACAGTCATATTCAGTGAGCAGAGCGGGCACTTATACCCCCAGCCAGAGCGAGTACCACATTACTACATGTACAATACTGTATCCATATCAGGCATGTGCAGCACAGCAGCATACACACAGCGGTGTGTGTCAGTGCGGCCCTGTGTGTGTGTCACTTCGGGTGTGTGTGTATCAGTGCGGCTCTGTGTGTGTATCAGTGCGGCTGAGTGTGTGTATCAGTGCAGCTGTGTGTGTGTGTGTATCAGTGCAGCTATGTGTGTGTGTGTATCAGTGCAGCTGTGTGTGTGTGTGTGTGTATATCAGTGCAGCTGTGAGTGTGTGTGTGTGTGTATTAGTGCAGCTTTGTATGTGTATCAGTGCAGCTGTGTGTGTGTGTGTATATATATCAGTGCAGCTCTGTGTGTGTATGTTTATTAGTGCAGCTTTGTGTGTGTATCAGTGCAGCTGTGTGCGTGTATCAGTGCAGCTGTGTGTGTGTATTAGTGCGGCTCTGTGTGTGCGTATATCAGTGCGGCTCTGTGTGTGTGTGTGTGTGTCAGTGCAGCTGTCTGTGTGTATCAGTGCAGCTGTGTGTATATCAGTTCGGCTGTGTGTGTGTGCGTATATCAGTGCAGATCTGTGTGTGTGTGTGTGTGTATCAGTACAGCTCTGTGTGTGTGTGTGTGTGTGTGTGTGTATTGTGGTGATGGGTGTGTGTGTTGGTGTTGTGTGTGTGTGGTGTAGGCTTGTGTGTGTATAGTGCAGTGATGGGTGTGTGGATGGTGTAAAGTCTGTGGTTGTGTAAAGGTGTGTGTGTGTGTGTGTGTGGTTGTGTGGTGTGGTGTGTGTGTGTGTGTGTGTGTGTGTGTGTGTGTGTGTGTGTGTGTGTGTGTGAGTCAGTGCGGCTGTGTGTGTGTGTGAATATGTATCGTGCGGCTGTGTGTGTTGTGTCAGTGCAGCTCTGTGTGTATGTATGTGTATCAGTAGCTGTGTGTGTGTATCAGTGCAGCTCTGTGTGCATGTGTATCAGTGCCGCTGTGTGTGTGTGTGTGTGTATCAGTGCAGCTCTGTGTGCATGTGTGTCAGTGCAGCTGTGTGTTCGTGTGTATCAGTGCATCTAGGTGTGTGGTGGTGCGTGTATCAGTGCAGGCTCTGAGTGTTGTGTGTCAGGTGCAGCTCTGTGTGGTGTGTGTATCATGCAGCTCTGGAGTGTATCAGTGCAGGTGTGTGTGTGTGTGTGTGTGTGTCAGTGCAGCTCTGTGTGTGTGTATCAGGGAAAGATGTGTATCAGTGCAGCTCTGTGTGTTTGTATCGTGCAGCTGTGTGTGTATGTGTGTATCAGTGCAGCTGTGTGTGTGTGTGTATCAGTGCAGCTGTGTGTGTGTGTGTGTGTGTGTATGTGTGTATCAGTGCGGCCACGACGCAATGCTCTTCAACAGCCTGATGTGTCGAAGTCCATGGTCCTCTGTTGATTGAAGAGACGTCACCCGTAAGTTCTTTCCTTCCTTCTTTGTAATCCAAAGGGTCTAGATGTTGCTCCGACGGCTTTTTGGGCTCAGATGAGACGGAACAGGCCTTATATAAAGCCTGTGACGTCACATGGTACACCCCCAATAAGATTGGTTGTGTACCATGTGACAGCTTCCATTTGTTTATGCATGTGACATCAAAAAGGAAGGGAAGCCAGCCAATCAGGTAGCATATGCTTACCTCCCTATAAGATGAGCCCAAGAAGACGTTGGAGCAACATCTCTGGGCCCCCTTGGATTTTAAAGAAAAAAAGAAGGAAGAACTCAGGAACTTACCGGAGACGACTCTTCAATCAACAGAGGACCATGGACTTTGGCGCATCAGGATGCTCAGCATTGCGTCGTGGGGCAAGAGTTGGTGCTCGAGTAGGATTCGGAGGGGAAATCTCAGCAAAGGTAAGAAACACATTGATTGTATTTTATTTAAGTGTGTATTTTTTTTAGGTTGCCTATTGACTGCTAATGTTTCTCATCTATGCCCTTTTCTGGATATAGATAAGCACAGTGACAATCAATGCATGTTTTTATTTAATTGTTATGTATTGTATTTTTTATGTTTTTTTTTTAGCTTGCCCATTCTTTGCTATTGTGGCAATCCATTCCTATATTCTGGGCATGGTTTACCACAGTCACAATCAATGGCTTTATTGCCCAATGATGGTTTTTATTTATTTGTAATGTGTTTTATTTTGTGGTTATTTTTTTAGCTCGCCCATTTATTGCCATTGTGGCAATCCATGCCCATACTGTGGGCATAGTTTACCACAGTAATAATCAATGGGTTTATTGGCAAGTGTAATGTATTATACTGTTATGCCAATGTTATATTATTTTTTTTTTTTTTTTTTTTTATACAAACAAATGGTCAAATGTGCTATTAGCCATTTATAGCTACTAGTGCATTTGCCCATTTGTATGTGTGGTGATGGGCGTAGTTGCCCTGGGGAGGGTGGTTAGGCCTCCCAGGTGGGTATCGGGAGGAGGGTTAACCCCTTAATTACTATAGTGGTTACTAACCGTTAAGGGAATTAAGGGGTTAGTGGCCAGTAGTTCGTTTTTTTTTTAATGTTGCTGCCCACAGAGGATTGTGATGAGGATGCCCTTTATCCTGGCAGGGGTAAGTACAACTTTAATTTACTTTATGTTGGCTGGATAATGTTTTAATTTTAATGGTCAAATGAGCCATTATCCAGATTTGAAAAATATGGATTTTGCCCATTACTGTACTGTGTTAAGGGGGGGGGGGAAGGGTTGGGGGTGGGTAGTAAGGTGCCCATTCATTGCTATTGAGGTTATCTTTGCTCCCAGGTAACCACATTGGCAATCAATGGGTGTATTGGCTAGTATAGTTTCCTAATGTTTCTTGGGGGTAGAGGGGGTGGGTGAAGGTGATATTTGGACCGTGGTGGGTGTTTATGCCTACTGGGTGAGTAGCGGGAGGGGGACACCAACCACGGTGCCAAATACGACCTTCAACCACCCCCTCCACCCCTAATAAACCGGGCACTGATATTTAACCCCTTCATTACCTTAGCGGTTAGCTAAGCTGCGTGTAAATGTATTTTTATTACATAGGATGGAAGCAGGGGGTCTCCGGAGCTTGTATTAATTCGTGTCAGCTCCGGAGACTCCCGTCTAGCCACCCTTGAGGTGGCGAGATCAGAACCTGCGAGTTGCAGCCGCGATGTGATTATCGCACCTAGTAGAATTGCTCGATATGTCCAAAAAGGCGAGTTTGCGCTTTCTTGGATCTCCCGCGTGGTTTGTCTGTGCGGGAGCGCCACGATCAGTGAGAAGCACATCCCGAGCGAGTTTGGCAAGTTATCGAAGCTTTCTGAATAGCTACACTTGCCAACACGTTCGATAAGTGTCCAAAATGCTCGATGAGTTAGTTGTCGAAGCTACTAGAATAGGCCCCTCAGTGTTTTTATTCTTTTGCTTCCTCCTTTCCGAGGCATTGTCTCATCTTTAGAATCTAATGCAGATGTGTTAAGCAATTACTGATCCAGCAACCCATTTATGCACAGCTCTGGTGTCCATTCTATGACTGCTGTATGAGATACTTCTACATATTGAGTTCATAAAGCTGCAGCTGATACAGTATGAGCCCCAATTTATCACACCCAGCTATGTTAGGGCTGGCCTGACATCGGATCCTCTCTCCGGGCCCCTGAGACATGGGCATGGCTGAGAGTGGAAAACAAGTCTAAAATGATACGGCTTAAGCTACAAAAATGTCATACCCGATATTGAGAAATGTAAAGATATTACAGTACACGTCATATTTCTTCATCTCCTCTGTTTCATACCTGATCTGCTGAAGCAAAATGTCTAGCAAAATCTATCAGGCTATTTGCTATTGTAAAATGATCTTTTAGAACATTTCCTCTTCAATCAATCAGAATTAAAATCTAAGCTTGAATGTTCCCACAGATCAATCAATGAGAGGAATGCTGATGTGGCCCAGCCCTGGGGCGGCAGAGTATTAAGCTCGCCGTCTCGCTCTGAGCGCTGGATACCGGCTCCGTGATGGGAACACAGAGTAGCAGAGAAGGCACATT
>WSYH01001298.1:53606-57532 GCA_036426205.1 Ascaphus truei
AAGGGGGATGAGATACAGTATATATATATATATATATATATATATATATATATATATATATGTGTTGTATGTATGTATATCTTTATGCTGTATACTTGTATGTATACTTCATTTAGAAGCCCCCTGAATGGGTGACTTGAACACGCCTTTTTATCCTGTAGACATTACCGACTTGCTTCTAGTATTCTGCAGACCTGTGCTATCCCAGACTATCCCGGGACATTTACCAGTTTAAAGAGATTGATGCCGTACCAGAATCAGATTAAAGTGTTTACACGCGTCTCGTGTAAAGTGCTCTCTGCAAGAATATGATCTCGATGACAAGCGTATATTTATTTTGATGATTATACCACGGATTTGATCAAACATTATCCCTAAAGCGTGCGCAATGTAACGTATATAATCATTACAATCAGAAGTCTGCATTATACGCTGAATGTTTGGTTATATTTGCGTGAGTGACGATCCTGTCTTGACGTTAGGCTGGTGTAAAATACAGAAACCCCCCTCCCCGTATAGGTAAGCTGTCATGTGATGAGGCAGCAGCCCCCACAAGGACAGCAAGCAGCCAGCTTCCCTTACAAGGAAGCTGATTAAAAATGTTGGAGGAGCAGCAGCAGCAGCCCTTTCCAGCGAGAATAAATAGAGACTATGCAAATGTGTTTGTTACTTTGACAGTGTGTCTCAATTAAAGCATCTTACTGCTGTTGCTAGATACAGACGCTGCAGTCGTACAGCCAGGGAAACTGCATTAGTGATACACAGGGCTTGACCTTAATCCGTATGCATGCATTAAAAAAAAAAAAAAACCGCTGCCTCCTCTACATAAACTAGCATAATGCCAGGCGATATGTAAAGCTAGTGACAAATGGAGAAGGGAACATCTCCCTTCCCCTCGCCGCGCACATCTACGCAGAGGATTGGGCAGCTTGTAATTGTGTCTCCACTTCTCCTGCTTTGTAATGTTTTGTGACTTGAAACGCAATCGCTGCTAATGATGACATTAAAGCGCACAAACGTATCTGTTACTCCTGCTGCGGAGACGCGGGGGGGAACAGGGAGTTTTTTGGTTGGCGGAGGAAGGGACGGGGATTGGGTGAGGATTTTATAATTAGGGTTTCTTCTTCCTGGCACAGGAATGAATGTCGTGTCCCAGTCGCAGGAGAAGAGGGAACCGTCATTTACAGCAACCGCACCTCGGGATGTGTAAGCTTTTCCTTTGAAAGAATATTGGGGGGTTTTTTTGTGACATTAAAATAAACAAACAGAAAAAATAACGAATACTTGAGTATAGAAGACCATTTTATTAGCGACGCATGTAACCTCACGGAGGAACTCTCTCTAACGAACCTTCCCAATTACCAATGTCCTCCTCAAAAATAATACAAGACAATCAGCCTGTGATTACCCCAAGCCTCTTATACATACTCTACGGCTCCAGTGCCGCCTCGCGCTCGCGACGGAGTGCCTGGCGGCGCTTGTTCCCTGCATCCGAGCGATCTGAAGGAGTTCGGATCACTCACTACGGGGGAGGGGTGGCCATTACGTCACGCGGCTGGTTCGCCCTCATTGGCTGAACCGCTGCCGTGACGTGGCCATTGGTCGCCCGCTGCGCAACGAGACAAAAATCTGGTCTTTTGGCAAAGGCGGTCGGGCATCGCGCATTCTGCAGGAACGCGGCGGAAGTGACTGGGGCCGGCCCCATGGAGGGGCCAAAGCGCGCGCAGCCGCGAGCAGTGGGGACGAGGCCTTAGGGGCCCATTCACTAAACATCGATAAGGGCATTAATGCTGGTTAAGTGCCCTTTTCAAGCGATATCAAATGTGTAGCTATTCACAAAGCTTCGATAACTGGGCAATATCGCATAAAAACGGCTGTTTAATGAGCGTTAACACTCTGGCAATTACAAGCCGTACAGTACCTGAAAAAAATGGGGAAACTGGCATTTTTTGCCAGTAACTGCTATTCACAAAGCTCCGAGATGCAGATCGCTCGTTAAACACTCGCATTCTTTTCTCGCAATCTAACGGGCGGCGAGATCGAATCGCGATTTGCATGTGATGGAGATTATTTTCTTTTGACTGCATAGGATTGATGCCAGAGACCCCCTGTGCTGACCCGCATTCATGTCAGCTCCGGAGACCCCCTGTGCTGACCCGCATTCATGTCAGCTCCGGAGACCCCCTGTGCTGACCCGCATTCATGTCAGCTCCGGAGACCCCCTGTGCTGACCCGCATTCATGTCAGCTCCGGAGACCCCCTGTGCTGATGTGGCTGACCTGCATTCAATAACCGATAGCAAACGCTTTATTTTGTGTGCAGAGGACTGTAACATTGTGCTATGCCAGGCATGTTTTTTGAGGGGGGGAATCAGCTTAGACTGCCAACAACTAGTGAGGGCGAAAGCTACAGTGTAGTAGAATTTCCTTAAAGGGAATGAGGGGTTCTTATTATGTTTGTTTGGACTTAAAGGGACAATGGTGCCTGTTGATGTATGATTATAATCCCTGTAATAAACCCCAAAGAGAGAGAGAATGCTAAGTTTCCTGTCTAAATTGGGACTAAAGAGACTGCAACGTGGTGTGGGCATCACAATATATATTTATATAAATAGATATGATATATAGACATATGCATAATATATCTATATATATATGTATACTATAGTATATATATTAACCTATACACACAACAACACCACACCACATATATATCACCCAGAAAAAGAAGGGCAAAAAGTGCACTCAAACACAGTTAAGGGATTATGAAAATGAGGGAAGAAGCCTTTTTGGCGAAACGGCCGTCGGAGCAGAGCTGTGACAGCACCCCCACCCTCTTCTGACCCGTGTGCAACATCAGACTGCTCAAGATTTTCCTTTGTGATGTCGCTGATGCCCTAGCGTGAGACGCTGGTCTGTATCACAGGACTTCCTCATTGCTTTGTCTACTACCTTTCTGTAGTGCTCTCTGTCCCTTGGTTATTCCAACATAATCTTTGCTCATTACTTTTGAGCTTTGTACCTCTGGGGACTTGATTAGAGTGCAACGAGTGCATCATTTGGACTTCCCTCTCTTGCTGATAATTCCATGTGTGCAGCCTAGCTTTGGCATCAACTTTACAGAGCTGATTTGCAGCGCATTATAGGGTCTAATTTTTATTCATCTCCAGCTGTGTGTTATACCATCTCTCACCATCAATTAGAGGTTAATGTATTATGTATATATCTTTTTCTGTGTTCTGGTTTGATTTACCATTCATATTGATTATCATTTTGTGTTTTGGATCGGCCGATCTAAGTCACAGTACCCGGGGAAATTTCCATTCCCCTGGTTCTGTCATGGTATATCTGTAACAACAATTTTTTTTTACTTTGGTTCTTACCAGACCTTATTTACCTCTTTGATTTTCTAATGTTGTGTCACACAGCAATTTACTATTTGACTTGTGTGGGTCTGTCTTATGTGCCAATAAAGTCCATTTTTTCAATTTTTCATTATACAGTGTTTGAGTGCACCTTTTTGACCCTTCTTTTTCTTATTCTGTGTTATATATTCCTCATGGGTCGGTAGCACCACCAGAGGGTCATCTTCTACCCTGACCTTTGGTTATCTCTGATTATTTAATCATCCAGGGGTGATTTGATTGCGGCATCTTTTTTGTGTTTAACACATATATATATCTTAATATATAAAATCAAAGGTTGGTACTAGCTGCGGTGAATTTGATTGGTCCGTGGCCACCCCGACTGTCATTGCCCAAGAGGTACGCCCCACTGTGACACACACCGCCCACACGACTGTCATTGGCCAAAACTTACACTGACATCACTGACACACACCTACTTCACTGTCACACACTTGCTGGAGTCACACACACACACACACACACACACACACACACACACACACACACACACACACACACA
>WSYH01001298.1:57567-94434 GCA_036426205.1 Ascaphus truei
GGGGGGGGGGGGACAGGCAGTGGCCAGGCAGCCTCCGGAAGGACCCTCTTCCTCCTGCAGCTGCTCCCACCAGATGTCGCTCTCTCTTTCCTCAGGCTATGGCGTCGTTGGCAATAGTGAGGCGGTCTGTTCCCACCCGGCTCCTGTCAGGTGCGTGTTTTCCCGCCCAAAGACCTGCCACTGTCCGCGCGCTCACCCCCTCTGCTGGGCACTCGCGTAAGGTCACACAAGATGGCGGCGTTGCCAATACTGAGGCGGTCTGTTCCCGCCCAGCTCCTGTCAGGTGCGTGTTTTCCCGCCCAAAGACCCGTCCGCGCGCTCACCCCCTGCCCCCCTCCCGCCCTTGGCGCGTGACGGTTGCTCCCTCTATCAGAGAGGCTACAGGATTTACCCGCGCTGCGGGGTCAATCAGAATCCAGACATAGCCAGTCGGTGTGTCAATGTCAGACAGAGTGGGCGGACATGCTTTGTGTGGGGTGAGGGCCACCCTCTGTCTATAATAAACACTCATGGCTACCAGCCCCCTAATAAAAAAGGCCTCACCTCCCTCCCCAGCGCTCACTCACCTCCCACTGTCCCCCCCCCTCCTGTCCACTGTCCCCCCCCTCCTGTCCACTGTCCCCCCCTCCTGTCCACTGTCCCCCCCTCCTGTCCACTGTCCCCCCTCCTGTCCACTGTCCCCCCCCTCCTGTCCACTGTCCCCCCCTGTCCACTGTCCCCCCCCCCTCCTGTCCACTGTCCCTCCTTCCCTCTGGGGGGTGGGAGAGGGGGAGCACACAAATAGGGGGGAGAGGAGGGAGCAGGAAATTTAACTCACGGGCAACGCCGGGTCTCTCAGCTAGTTAGTATATATATATATATTTATATATATATATAAACACACTAGATGAACGCATACAGAAATAGTGTCTTGACATTAGCTTTGACCCATTGCGATCAGGTTGAATACCTAATAGATGCAATTGAATAACATTCTGTAACAAAAAAATATTTATAACTATTGTTAGTAAATAATAAATTATAAGTATCATACTATTTATAATAGCCATACTATGAAAATAATACATTTTGAGAACCTATATTATGAAACATACATTCTGCGTCAATACAATTTTGGTTTATGTGCAGCAACTTAATTTAACACTACGAAGAAGAGGGATTTTAGGGTTCAAGCAAAACAAATGAGCGGATAATTTTACGTCCTTTTTATTAATTGTTGGCATCAGAAATGGTGTTTTTAGTACCATAGCAATCACATTGATGCACCAAAAAAAGAACTAAAAAAAATGCCATGATATGCAATGGAGATATTTCCGTTTACTACGGTAGGCATCCCAAGCATAAACTGTGTCTGTAAACAACCCGATGTGCTCAGTATGCATGTACTGTAATTTGAAGCGCTTTCATTCTCTCGGTAGAAAAGGGCTATATGAAATAAAGTTATTAATATTATTATATTTAAAACTAGGATTTCTATGTGCCACTTTTGCACCAAAAAAGCTGAGTTGCAATGCATAGTTCTGCATATAGCCCAGTATATTTGTTTGTTCTAAGCCATTTAACCAATCACTGTCATGTGTAATTTTCCATGTTGCCGTTCAAACTCTAAAGAGGAGATTTCTAAAAACTTATTTCCTTATCTATTAGAAGCATATTTGTACAGTTATGTTTACAGGCACTCGCAATGTAAAGCATAAAAATGATATTAAAATGTATTTAAGGCATATTATGTTGCCACTCTTTCTTTTCCGTGTGCATTGTTGCTGCGCTGTATTAAATATTGTAAGAAAATGAAGTAATGATAAATATGGCATGGCACCTATTATAGAGATGGATACAGTTTTTCCAAATTTTTAATTTGCTCCAAAAAAATGGATTTTGGGGCATTTCTAATTTTGCAAAATAACCAGTTAAAATAACAATTGTTAAAATTCTGTTTAAAGGATCGGTCACACAAAGTTGGAGACTTTTTTGCTACAACCAAGGGTGAAATTGGGCATACTGTAGTTAGAACTGTGGGGGGTTAGAAAATGTTTTTTTTGGGGGGGGGGAGAACTGCAAAGCTAAGTTTGATTCGCTTTCCCTCTCTAATAGTTAACACAAAATGTAATCACATGTGAAATGATATTGGAAGAAGATATCTACAAATGGTATCTCCCATATACACACATATAATGTATGGCTACATAGTTGCTACTTCGAAAAAGGTAAGGTAACTTTCTATAACCATTGTATATCAAATGATATTTTATTAACCAGTGTGTTTAAAGTACAGATATGCTTGTGGCATGGTATTATGAGTTTGGGCTGTATGGAACGATGTTCTGATGCAGGCACTGGGCTACCAGTTGGTGCCGCGTGTCAAACTCAGACATGAAATGAAAGCACAGAGAATGCCAGAAGGTGTGAAGAGCATTTGAGTAGGTGTTTAGGCTTGAGTTACCACGTCCTGGGATGAAGGAAGTCTTGGGACTACAATTTGCCTTCCCCAGACTGAGGAGCCTAAAATCTGGGGGCTTATGAATATCAAGTGGCAGCGGTGGCAAGCTTGCACATGCCCTTGGATGATTAAGAAGATCCGCTTGCCCTGGTTTTCAGAGGATGCATCACTCTTGATTGGCAGTAAGAAAATTCCATGCTGGAGGTCTGTAATATTTCATGAATGAACTCTGAAATTACTATAGATCCCTCAGCCAATCCGGTGATCAGATTTTAAGCTGCAGAACCTCCGTGGCAAATTTAAGTACAAACGATGCTATCGGAGATAGGCAGCGAGCGGCTTCAGAAGAAAATTTCAAAGCAGAATATGTCTTAAGTCCCTTTTGCGCCCAATTTAGAATTGACGTTAGCGGTCGCGGAATGGATGCCAAGCCTTCTATTGCTAACTCCCAGTCAAGGATTTCGCCACCTCAGAGCTGAGAGCGGGGCACGTCAGGAAACTTCATGGCCGATTTGAGTTTCAGGACATTTCAGGTGTATTGTAAAATGTTGTTAAAATAGGATTAGAAAGTACCGTCAACTACAGACTTTTGTTTTTCATTATTTCAACTTGAAATGTCTAGTTATGTTAGCCAGTGTAGTGTGTTGTCTTTCTATGTATTTTGTGCTCCATGTGTGTTTGCCTTTTCATGCGATAAATTCCAATTTATATCAATTTTGGTCAATGTATTAGCTTTACAAGGTGTAAATGCTGCTCAATGACACGAGGGGGACTGCAGTACTGTTCCAGTGAAGGGGCTCAGGCCTGAGGAAGATGGTGGGGGGAGCGAATATTCATGCCCCTCGGTTAGTCAGGGCCTTTAACAGTAACATCAGCAATACCAAGAAAGGAGGTCCAGAGGGAAGCTCCTGCATGGGGGTGGGTGAGGTGAATGATGTCGGAGTTTACCTGGTTGGTTTTGAACCCTGAATCTCACTGCCAGCCTGGATTTCTGCGGTCTGCCATCAGACTAAGCGTAAGTGCTGCTGTTCCATGCTGCTGTCCACTGCTGCTGTCAACTGCGGGGGTTCTTGCAGTAAACTTTCTAAAAGTTGGCTTATTGCACACATTTCCAGCACCTGCTTTCTCCCGGCAAGCAGCCTGTATAAACTGTTTTCCTTTTTGCTCATGTCTGATATTGTGGTTTTCATCAGTAAAAACAAGATGGGTCCTTGTGTCATTTAGTATTGCGGCTTACCAGACCCTATTCGGACCTTACTATGTGCCTCATCTGCTGTCCGGAGCACGTATGCTTCCCATATCATCCTTACCTGCACAGCCTGCCTGTGATCCCTGCCTGACTTTGACCTTTACTGTCATGACTTATCGTACTGCTGGCCACCTCCGGTACTCTGTTCTGTCCCTTACCAACTGCTACCGGCCTGTTAGACCCATTCCAACTACTGGACTCCAGCCCCATAGTCGCTCATGTGATAGAGAACATACAAAAGGGAGACTAGGAGTTGATAAATCTCCATCTGTTATGGACCAACCACTACTGAGTGAGAGGAGGAGGTGTTCTCGCCTGGTAGTATACCATTATTTGTAAATAAGTAACATTTGCAAATATTGATTTAGATTCATATTTGTGAAGGTTGTAATTATCATTGACAAAGTTATGAATTGAGTAAGTATTACATCTGACCCCTTTTTGTTTGGCAAAATAATAGAAAAACTATTAAAAGAAAGAATGTGTTGATACTGAATTACAAATGTGTTAAATCCTCTGTAGCAGAAATGTAAAATGATATGATTGATTTTATTTGACTGCGTAACAAAAACTAGTGCACACCGGGTCGTTAGCTAGAAAGCACTGATTTTTGTTTACATAAAAAATAGATTACAAAGTCAAAAGCCAGAATATTGAAATTGTCCAGAAAAATTGAAAGATAAGTGGAAAATGTAGTAAAAGGTTAGGGTATTATAAAGAACTTAAAAAATTGGGTGAATCATGAATTTAAGCTGCAGTGCAGTTCAGTCGTTTTTTTTTTTTAATTTATTTTTTACTTCAATAGTTTAATGTGGGAAATCCTTACATACCTAAGAACTGCATAGCATGCAGGTCAATACGGTTCTCAGTATTGATCGGCGAAATTTGGTGACACATTAGAGCGGGCATTATGTTTTTCTTTGCTTCTGTCAGTCAGTGGAAGCTAGGAATATTCGAGCACTCCTGCAATGACATGGGCTCAAGGGCTGGCAGGGCTGCAAAGGGGTGGCAGGGCGGGAACAGACATAAGGGGCGAAGGGCTTAGCAAATGGATGTTTTGTTCAAAATCGAATACCAGAAAAATTGGTCTGTCAAGTGTTTTTTTAAAAAACAAGAAATGCTAAAAGTATTTTTTCTTACTACAGAAACTGATTTATTAAAAAACACATGCAGGCTATTGACAGAACTGCAGCTTTAAAACACAATGGGAAGGGTTTATGATAGAGTTGCTGACGCTGGTTAAAGGGTCGTGTTAACTCTACTTTCGGGGCCTGTACCGGGGACGCGCCTTGTTACCAACAGATAGGAGCTGTTGGATGTGGCAGGCAGTAGTTTATCTCTGTGGGAGGAAGGCAGTTTCTACTAACAAGCCCACCTGAGCTTGGTAGCATGGTTTAAAAGGAAAGGAAAGGAAATGTTTGTCTCTCTCCTCTGTTCTGTGTACAATCCCATGTACGATGCTTTGCTATCTAGGGACACCAGGTCGTACCGTCCGCATATATGTGACCTTGATACAAAGGACACCAGGGACACCACAAGTTCTGCAAGTCCTTGTTCAAAAGGACTTTGGTCAATGAAAAACCCTGGCCTTTATGCTGCTGGCCTCTGGCCTCATGAACCAGGGATTTGAGACAGAGATGGCCAAGCCACTGAGACCACAGGTGTGTCCTTGATACATAGGGACACAAAACAGGTACCTGCACAGACAAATATAGGAGCAGATAGACTTTTAATCTGCTATTGAAAGCGGTTCCTTTTGTTTGCGTAGTTTTTGCTAGGAAAACCTCTTTTTGTGTTAAAGCTTTGGGGAGGAGATAAAGCATTTTATTTTTCGAAATGCAGTCTCTTGTTAAACCTGATGCACACATCTTCTACAGAGCCA
Source organism: Ascaphus truei (assembly GCA_036426205.1). Taxonomy (NCBI): domain Eukaryota; kingdom Metazoa; phylum Chordata; class Amphibia; order Anura; family Ascaphidae; genus Ascaphus; species Ascaphus truei. The sequence goes on from WSYH01001298.1 coordinate 63,139, forward strand.
TACATACTAAAGCAGGCTATGACTCTTGGTTTAAATTACCAAAAACGGTACATTACTTACGGCTCATATTTGTAGTCAAATGTGGGTCTTAATCTGAAAAATGTAATCAACATTTACGACACAAAGTAGATGTAGAATGTAAGACCCTTCATTTTTATTTTTTTAAACATTATTAATGTTATTTCTAAAATTTTAGTACAAGATTTTATTAGTGGTTACCCAAACTGGGTTCTGTAGGGACAAGGGAGTCCCTAAGTCCAAGTTGATAGTTTTAGTCTCAAGACCAATAATAAATTTTGCATATTTTTCAATTCATAATTCAAAACTTACTACTTATGCATGGGGAGAGAGACGTGTGTGTGTGTGTGTGTGGTGTGTGTGTGTGTGTGGGGTGTGTGTGTGTGTTGTGTGTGTGTTGTGTGTGTGTGGTGTGTGTGTGTGTGCTGGGGTGTGTGTGGTGTGTGTGGTGTGTGGTATAATCTTACCGACAGGGAAGCGACACAGAGATTTTCTTGCATTTGAACCTGTATCTTTGAAACCTTTATCATCTGTTCCGCCCATACAGTATGTATGCTTTACTTTGGCACTAATAGTTAATAGAACTCGTGCTTGGGCAAGCTCAGCTTGATTGTGCCCTACTACCTTATGAATATTTTTCAAACCCTTGATTTATGAATTGGATTATGGGATTAATGATTCTATACCTGTTGCTTCTTGATGGATAAAATTTTTTTTTTTTACAATTTTTGTTTATTTAGTGAGATAATTGTCATTTATGGAATAAAAATTATATTTTTGTTTTTTATATTTTTTTTTCACCTTGGAGCGGAACTTCTTTTTAGTCTTAGGGGTGTGTGTGTGTGTGTGTGTGTGTGTGTGTGTGTGTTGTGTGTGTGTGTGTGTGTGTTGTGTGTGTGTGTTGTATACATTTTTAAAGGGGTTTCATGGGAATAACCATACATTGTAAAAGAGTCAAAAACCATATGATAAATGATAATTTACTGTAAAAGATTTATTTTAGTTAAAGCAAAATGAAACAATTATAATGATAATGTTTTAGGTAAACAGTATTGGTAGACCAGGGTTCCATGGAGTCACATCTTTATAGGGTTCCCCAGTTATGAAATGTTATAAAAGCCACTGCCATAAGAAAAAAAGGAACACACACACACAGAAAAAAAGCAGCGTTAGGCATTACAATTGGAACGGGTATTTCCTCTATCCCACCGATCAACCGATATAGTGGGTGTGGGTGGGAAACCTAGTGTTTACCAGGTGTGGTGCATATCTCTGCGGTCAAAAGAGGCCTGAGCCTCGCTTGTTGGGAACCTGCGGGTGAGTCCTTCAGCTCGAATTGGTTTTACAGCGCCTCCACTGTGTAGGGTTCTAGGAATGTAGAAGGTTGGCCTACACACCGGACCCACATTTTACAATAAATCATACACGGGATGTATATAACCAGTTTATATATAATATATCTGCAAGAATAATCAAACCAATTTATACTACTACTCCCCCTAGGGGGCAATTCCACAGAATATAACGCCGTCCAAAGGTCCTTTCACTCACTAGGAGGTAGGGGAGACACTCCTGTGGCGCTGAGGAATGGTTTAAGTGTGATTGTAGACAAAGTCCTTTCTTCATGGATTCATCAAGAGAAAGAGAAAAACAAGAATACACACTTGCAACTATGCTTGTGTTTTCTCTGTTTCTCTTGAGGAATCCATCAAGAAAAGGATTGTGTCTACAATCACAATTTAAACCATTCCTCAGGCCACAGGATGGTGTTCTTCCTACCTTAACAAATTGGGTTAGGAATTTCCAGATTCACTTTTGGGCAGCTCCAGGATACCTTGGGACTCTATAATACAGTTTTTTGTAATTCATTGTAATCATTGTTGCATGAGCGCGATGGTTCACCTTTATTTCACTAGGAGGTGTACCTTATACCCACCACGTGTACCCCCCCCCCAAACCGGTCACAGTTAACCCTTTGTCACCATGGTCAGCACTGCACTATGTGAGATTATAGACATATATTATATTTAGGTGGGATTCGTTTTGGTGCAATTTGAAGGGTACCTGCCGAGTGCACTCCTTGCGCTAGGGCAGCAATCAGCTTCGAAATACGTGTTGTTTTTTTTATTAATAGCGTAGCTCAATCATCTTTTAGGAACAATGTGTGAATTGATTGTGTCTACTGCATTATAACTCTGTTATATCAGAGGGTGGGTTGCTATATGTTTTACATTGGTAATATACATTCCTTGTTAATTGTTTCTTCACTGATTTCATTCATGTATTGTGTATTTTTTGTATGTTATACTGACTGCCGAATATTGGTGCCTCCTTGTCCCCGCTTGTATGAATGGAAATCTATGGTCCTGCTACTGACATGCATGCGTTATTTCCACTGATCGCCTTGTCTTGTTGCGTCATGTGGATGCCGCGCATGGTGTCCTACGGGTAATCGTGCATTTATTTACTTTTTCCAAACATGCGCATATTGAAGGGACGGAGGGGAGCTGAAACATAGATTCCAGCCTTGTTCATTATACGATGCGCGGACCGATGGAACGAAGGTGCCCTTTTCCACATGCGGCTAGGGTTCGTCATAGAACTACCTGGGACTATTGATTGGCTGTGCCGTGGGGTGGGGGTTCCGTCAGGAACGGGTTGTATCGTGAATGCACTGGATGGAGATTATTGGTTAAGTCTAGTTAGTGACGTCCGCGTCCGGGTTTGCGCCCAAACAGCAGTCAGCTGTATTGTAAAACACTGGTATTATCGTGTATGGCACTTCGTGATAAAGTGCATAACCGCACGAAACGAGTAGAAGGGTTGCTACCTCTATTTATGGCTTGTCAGTAAGAGTTTATTTTTGCCAGACCTGCTCTCTTTCAACTTTTTGCTGGTGTGATGCAACATAGCATTTGGATACCCTGAACCTGGTACAGCAGCACGCTTTTGGGACTGAGCAACTGGGAGTTTGTGAGTACACTTAACCTGGTGCCTACCCACCAATGAGGAATGGGGAGGTGGTCTCCATGCACTTACCCCCACCTTCAGGGTAATATAGGGCACCTTTATTAGGTTTAGGGGCTTGATTATTTTATTCATTTATTACCGTATTTGCTATTTCCTCTAATAGAAGAACAATGATCACAGTACTTTTGGCCACCATTTTCCATTCTATCAAAACCAATGTTGGGTACATTATTCTCAATCTAGCCCGCACCAATTACTGAATAGACAGGAACCTGTACACAAGTCTTATTCAAAACAAAAAGTCAGTTACGCATATCTAATATTTTCTGCAATTCAATACTGGAAACATTATCATGAGGAACAAACGATTAGTTCAAATTTTCCACCTAAAACCTTCGTGGGTGGAAGCATTCGGTAAGGCAAAAATGGAACTAATATGATGAGGTTTTTTGCACTGCCCTTTACCTGAGGGAGATAGTAGGGGTTATAGTCTGTGCTCCCAGGTTTGTCGGCTGTTGCTGATGGGCAACTTCAAAAAGGGAGACAGGTCTGGTGTAATCCATTTAAGATTCGTATTTCCCATTCCCTGCAATGTACCAACCCCGGCTTGCCAATACGATTGCAATAACGGCCGATTGCACGACATCACTGAAAACCTAGTGAACTTGGCCTGATTATAAGTCTTGCTACCTAACCCCACTCGGTCAACAAAGTTTCTAACTGGCCATGTCTGACTACCATTATCAGCAGTCACTGTCCACTATCTGCAGACGAACATGAGGAACCAGGCTTCTATGCACAATAAACCTAGACATGGGTCATCTCCACCCATTTGAAAAGTTAATAATGGATTGGTAAATATTAATGTACTGGACTATACAGTGTTAACCAGGGGGGAGCAAACTTTTTTCCTAAGCACCCTGTGGCGGTCACCTCACCCCCCCGTCCCCTATCCCCACTTACCTATTTATGGCGTCGGCTCCGGCGTCAATGACGTCACGTTGCCATGGCCAACATTGAGTCACGACCTTGCGGTGTCATTGACGCCGCGTTGCCAGGCGAAGCGTGTGGAGCCAAGGTAAGTAAAGTGTTTACAGAGGCCCTGCGATTCCCCGGCATTAATTTACGTTCTGTCGGGGAAGCAATCGGTGCCTCTGTAAACCGCGCCCCCGCCGGCAGTCTACGGCCCCCCAGTTTGCGCACCGCTATGTTACACTAAAAGTATTAGCTTTCCATTTCCAATGACATACAGTAGTGTACAGCTAGGATTGTAGGACAAGCACCATTATAGCACAAGTTGACGCATGCACCAGTTAAAGAAATATAGCATATTTTTTTTCCCAGAAGAAAAGAAACTTTGAAATCAAGCAGCAAAAGATTAAGGATGAGTTAGATGTTGGAAACACTAATTTCACTTTTTTTAAACGTTGGTTTTTACTTTATATTAGTCCGTCAATACTACCAGAGCTTCACACTTTTTTTTAAAACATTGCCACACGAATATGTTGACAACATACAGTATGCACTTGTAGTTACTGTACTGTATGTGGATCGATATCCTTCTTCAATTACTGCACCATGTCCATAGCTGTACTAAAATTTAACAAAGAGATGTTTATTGCTGGTACAGTATTCCACTTTCCTGCAATTAAGGAACACCACTACTGTATGTTACCGTTTTCTTTTATCAAAGATATTGATTTTGCAGTATACAGGAATTAGACTTTGCATGGGTAATTAATTTAAGATAGGAAACCCAAAAATTAATATTAATAACTAAAAATAAAGTCCTTGCATTGTGATTTCTCAAGGAATGACTTCACTGCCAAGTTAATTGCAAGTCAAAAAAAGAATAAAAAAAAGGGGCAGATCTTTTTTTTTCTCGACAAGGTTAATAATAAATGACTGATTTTAGAAAACATGATGTGGATGTGATGCGCTTTTTTTAATTATTTTATCAAGTTTAATTCATTAAATCAATTCCTTTTATTCTTTAGAGGTGGAATACACTGTTTTTAAGGAGGGGGAAAGACTATTCAAAACCTTCAAATTGAGTAGGTTGTTGCTTTTCATACTGTTTCTGGAAATGTCACACATACAGATACATGTTTCTCAAGGGAGGATTAAATTTTATACATTTAAAACAGTCAAATAATTTTCATTCTATTGTCATCACAGCTTTAGCCAAAGACGGCTTAAACTTCATTGCACCTTTCCCACCCACTCACTCCTCCCAAAGCCAAGGAAAAAAAGGCCATTTACAGTACAATACTGGATCTCCCACCACCCTCACGGCATGGGGTTGAGCTGGTCAACCACTCTGTGGTTGAACGAACCTTGATTTCTTTGTCATGAGAGAGGGGGGGGATTAGGACCAAAATTTGACTGTATTATGCACACGTACAATAAACTGGACATCCCCCCCCTCCGCCGTTTTGTGAGTGCTTCATCCGTGAAAGAAAAAAAAAATGGCGGCAGGATAGGGAATGAAGGCCTTGACTGTGTAAACCCTATTGACAGGCACTAAAAAGTAAACTATAAACTAAACCGTACTGTAAACTATAATTAATTTTTAGAGATAATAGGTATACACACGTCTTAGTACCAATCAGGCACGTACTGTATCTATGTAAGCTATACTGGGAATGGGGATGAGAGTAAGCGGCAGATATAAAATGGTTAACATTCAATTACAGTAAACTTTAATATAAAGGCTAAACATTGTGAAACATGTTATTGTAAGTACCATACTTACCTGTACTTACTTACCTTACAACAGTAACAGTACAGAACCTTAGTACCTACTACATACCAGGTGGCCTGCCCATTAACTATAACAGTTAAGGCAAAACGCTGCTAATATAGTCATATAATTGTTTAATTTTGATACCAGTGGGGAAAGTAAAGTTTTGTTCCAGAACTCAGGAGTCCTTTTCTACATTCCCCTCCTTGTTGGATGGATTAACACCTTTCTTATACGATCTTTAATCGCATGCCAACAATTCTATCGGTTCAAAAAACTGGTGACATTGGAATGGGAGGGGGAAAAAATGGTGAATTTAGTTGATCAGATAAAAACTGGTTAAAACAATGAGAAACAATTACTGTACACTGAACAGTTACTCTACATGGAACACTTCTCCGGTGGCGTCTTAACCCAGTTGATCGGCTGTCAAGAAGATTAGTTGAAGGGCGCTATGTTTCGGGTCAGTGTCCAGGAAAAAACGGTGACACACCAGATGGGGAAATCATGTTATTGAGCACTACAGGGAACAATTTGCTCTAGAAAAAATACCTTTCTCATGATTTCCTGAAACAAGAAAGAAAAAAATATGGAAACAACATGAACATAGGGTTACAGAATAAACTACAGTTATACAGTGTATAAGGCTACAGGCATATGACTTTGTGATTATTTTACCCTAAAAAAATTGATTATGCATCCTGGTTCCACGTCTAGAGATTCGCACCCCACACATGCATCTTCAGTGGGCTGCTTAAGCCACGGCTTCAGAGATAGCCATTCTTTTTTGAGGAATGCAAAAGTGGCAACTCCAAGAGCTACGTTGTCTCATCAGACAAAGATGACATCCTGAAAATTCTCGCATTCCAACCATGCCCGTGATTGGTTCAATTCTTTTTATTTGTTGGCCTCCCTATCATAGATACGCTCGTATTATAAGGAATAATTTAATAGTAACTGTCATTCAAACACATTTTTACTCAAGTACAGTACGTACAACACTTTAAGCCTTTTAGCCGAGCTTACACAGAAAAAAATGACCTCTCTAGACATAATCGCCTAGAATGCAACATTGTTGGGGCAATATTAATGAAAGTCTGACACTTAGTATGACTGTACAGACGAGACCACGTTGACTATCGAAGCTGCTTTAAATATATTCTGGGTATGTGCTGGGCTAGTTTAAGGCAAGGTTTAAGGCATTTCGCATTGGACTAATGACCCTAGGATTAACACGCAGGGGTCCCTGCCAGTACCATTCGTTGGACTGGGATTCTGGGCCAGTTGTACCCCCGCTGTTTTTAAATTGATGGGCCATTAATCAATGCAGAAATGCTGGGTAGTTTAAGGCAAGTTTATAGTTATATGTATTATCGTTTATTTTTCATAACATTGTAGTTTTTTATATCTTTGTAAATGTATCTGTTCTGTATTTATATATTACGTCATGAAGGTTATACCAGAGTGCCTATGCTTATGCAATAAAACATGTTTATGTGTGTTCTCATATCTTATGTGATAGGGATATCTTAATTAATCAATTAGTGGGATACACCTTTTATTCAACCACAATATGTATCAATTTCTTGTATGCATTGAGTTTACTTATATGTAGACTTATCTGTCCATGCGTAGCTGTTTATGATACATGTTCCCATATTGATTATGATGGATTTATTAGTTTCCCTAGGCTTATCAATAGAGAGACATGACACACTTTTTGCGTTAATTGTAATGTCTTAATAAACCTGTCATGCATTTATGGTGTTGGATAGTTTCAGAGGGTCATTCATTGACCCCTCTCATAATCTTGAGAAAGGGAATGGAGAGCCTGGAAACAGTAGGAGAATTTTGTTTTTTGTTAGTTTATTTTTGTTTTTAACAATTGTCATTCAATAAACCTTTTTCATTTTTGATAACCTCTGGTGGAGTTGAGCCCCCCCCCCCCCCCCCGGTGACTTTTCTGGGGGGGGGGTTCTGCTGTTCTACAATTTTTCAAATCTAAAGGCAAGTTTAAGGAAAGTTAAGCATGAGATTCAGAAGTACCTGGGTCTTTTTGGTGGATTGCCACTGCGTTGGTGTTAGCATAGTCGCACTCTCTGCTGTAGAGCATATACACACTGGTTGAATAGGTGCTGAATGAGCTGCCAATATAACAATTAATCAGTGACTATTGGCGACAGTAGACATGCTGAAAACTTGAGAGAATATGTAGGCCTTTTTAACCATAATGTATGGTGTGATTGATCATATTAGAAATATGGTCTTTTTCTTACAGGACCAAGATGTCCAAAAGGAAACAGCCGTTACGAAGAAAGAAAGAAAGAAAAGTCAAGAATTAAATTTGAAGAAGAGGTATGTTGTATGTTCCCGATATTAGTTTTTCCCTTTAATATCCTGTCTAAAACAAATGTTCAGTCTTTAAATATTTAACTTTCTTTTTTTTTGGGTGTCAGTTTTTACGTGTATAGAAACCTACGAACTGAAGGTTCTAAGGCATTTAAATATATAAAAATGTCATTGAGGTACAAAAATACGATAAAGCAGATGTAAGGATCCGCACCTAGTTTGCTGGTTCTTTTGCCTTACTTCAGAACGTGTGCAGCCCTGGACCACTGCTCTGATCGTGCTGCAGTTTCCACCCTGGGTTTCACTCATTGATGGCAATGCTGTCACAGGCCACTTCTGATTATTGGTCACTGACCTTAAAGACCTTGCTAACAATGCTCCCATGCCGAGCATAACCCTTCCTGGTGTCACAATTGTTCTGCCACAAGCCCTAAGGCTTGGCTCTGTTGTTTTCTATTCTCTTAGTTATATTTCCTAGTTCACGCAGAGGTTGTTTGTCTCCTGTGCTTGTAAGCGGAGTAGTACTCTTTTACATGTAACTTCAAGACCCTGTTCCTGAGGTCGGCTGTAGTCGCTTGCACTGCTGTTCCGGTATCCTGTGCTGAATGCGGAGGAGGTCTTCAGTGTGACTTTCAGCTCCCGTTTCCTAGGGCTTGATGTCCTTTCTCTGCAGGAGCCTATCTATTTGGTTTCCTGGGGGACTGCTGCTCCATTCTACATAGCCAGCGGCCGGTGTCATTGTTCCTGTGCTGAAGGGAGGTCTCATCCAGTGCGTACTTCAGCTTCCTTGTTTCCTTGAGGCCTGCTTGTCCTCCCTTGAAGGACGACGGGTATACGAATCCTGAGGTCGTAGCTCTCTTTCATTGCACAGGCACGCTCTGGCTCTTGCGATGAAGACGGGTTAACACAGTGTGCTGGCGGTGTACCCACTCCGGTCTGCCAATCCCTTCTGAGACAGTACCATGGGACATGGTCGCCGCATGCGCAGGGACCCACGCCTGCGGTCACGCTCTTAAGCTGAAGAAGGGAACTTCTGATTACTTTGCGAAACTCCTGCTTGAATAACGTTTATCCTTATCTCTCCAGTTCCTGACCAATGGTGGTCCACTGATGATGCTACCTTCTCCAGTCCAGACCATGCTACGTAAGGGACTACGAACTGCGCAATCCGGATCACCAGCCTCTGCGCGGGTCTAAGGTCGGTGCTATTACAAACCCCCACCTAAGCACGCGGTCTGACCCAGTTTGGGGCAGCCACAACCGTGACAGTATGCTCGGCCCACAAATCGGAACAGCCCTGTGGGGAGGGTTGGCAAGTTTTGTCTGAAATTCTTGTCCCGGCTGCAGACCAGTCCCGAATCTGTGCGGAAATACTACTGTATATTGAAGGTGTAATGTATGAAGGTTTAACCCTTTTGCCAACACCGATGCCGTTACGATCTCATTAGTAAGGGCTATTGCCTCAAGGACCTTAAAACAGTCTCTGGCCGTTGTGTCGCTCCCCTGGTTCCCCTTTAACCTGGGATTATGTGAAACCTGGGGATCGGCTAGCCCAAGCTGCCACTCATGCCCTGGCCTTATCATGGAATTTCTCGTAGGTCCGAGAGACCCTCTCTTCATGTTGGCTCAAGCACAAAAACACAATCTTGTACTTTCCCTGACTTTGGACATTTGCATAAATGGACAAAATGTTGAGAACCTCTCCTCGCAGCTACGCTGCCGCTGGGGCAGTCCCCATGTAATGCTAGCGTCGTAAAATGGGGACGTATCTCCCTCTCCAGGAAAATGACCAAACGTTACTCGCATCATGCCCCTAACGTAGAAGCTGCACGGTCCCATAGCCCAGGATGTACGCCCGCTTACTCTGACCCCATTAGATATGTCTACGTTAAAACCCTGCGATAAGTCCTGTGAGGTTCCACTGGATTCTACGGTATGTTTCTCTAGCCAACACTAAGGCTCTAGTAATCCGAGACGAATCCCAGTTCCAACTCTATTTCTAACTCGAATCCCTTAACTTCTGTACCTTGGCTTAGCTGTCTTAACCCTGCTAGTCAGGCATCTGAGTTTTCCACTGTTAAATCCCTTGGATTTCTCAGGTCGGTTGTGTCTCTCCTCACAAAGTAAGCTTTCTGTACCCCTTCTTTCTAACTCTGAATCTCTCATTCAGCCCTTGAGGTTTTCATGGCCGTTAACCGCTAGCCAGTTCCTGCGTGCTCTCCCCACCAGAGAAAGAATGCCCACCACTTCCACATTCTAAGCTTGAATTTCTAAGTTTCGTTAACAGGGTCATTCCCTGTATTAACCCCGGGGGGCAGCTCTCTCTGAGTCCCTTTGGTAATCCTGTTTTCTGCCAGCCATGGTCACGTCCCTAGTCCAGAGGAGAAATCCCTTGTCTCACTATTACAGAGGACAAGAAAAACTCTTTAGGTTCCTACTCTAGGTACTATATCAATAACCACTGTTAAATTCTTGTGCCTCCAAGCTAATGCCTTCGTTTAGCCTCAGAGAATGAGTCCCCAGGTCCGACAGCAGAGTTGCATTGAAGGATTCCCCTAACCTTGCGGAAGTCTTAGAAAATTCTGGCTATAAATCCCTGTTCAGCTCAAGTTGCCGCTGCCTTGCCTCATGAAAACTTCGGCTCTTAAAGTTCTGGTTCAGTAAATGAATTCAGGGACCAGGTTTTTCCCTAAGCTGGTCGCAGAGTTCCCACTCCTGCGGATTTCACTGAACCAGCATGTCAACAGGAGCGGTGATCCCTGCTTCGCGATAGTCCCCCACATTGATGGAATGGAATCTGCAGTCATTTCTGTTTCAAGACACTCTTACAAATACCCAATTCAGGAGACCAGTACGTGATGATTACCCCCCTGTACTGTCGGGGGTTCTCATTTCTCAAAGCTATAGGGTTAAAGCGTAAGTGGTTCATGAGTTGCCCCTCCTGGGGTTCATGTCGTGTTCTCGCATGTTTGCTGCACACTGCCTTCACTCAAAAGTGACGCTTTTATATGTGCTTGCTTAGAAGCCTGCACACAGTTTCCCTTCTCTCTGGAATTTGCCCTGTCGGTCCCGATACTCTGAGAGGTAAAAACCTTCCTCAGATTCGAACTCTCCTGTATAGGGCCGTCTTGCTTTTGTCCCTGAATTTCTTGCCCCCAGGCAAAACCCTCCAGGGATTCAGCATATCTGTTGTTACTCCCTTAGTGCAGTCTGAGACCACCTGCCTATATTACTAGTCCTGGTGTTTAAATCTGAGCTAGTTAGTGTCATGGCCCTTGCTAAAACATCAGTCCATCAGCACGCGCTATAAATATGCCCAGCAACGTGGGTTTACTCGGGGTAAAAATTTAAAATCCTGTCTTAAAGGGTACTTTCTACACATGTCCAGCAAAACCGAACCTAGTGATTGATTATAAGTCACTTATCGACATCTGGTGTTCTCATAGTCCAAAAACACCGACACCCCCACCCACGGGTAGGAGTCCCAGTTATCGAAGAATTTTGGCAATAGTAACACGTTCTATTCATGTTTTTGTCATGACAAGCACCACTGTTAGGACCCTTGCAGTTTTGATAAGGAACTCATTTTGCTTCTAAGGTTTATGTATTAAGAGTTTCCATGGTTCGACTGCGCTTGTTGTTCTCTTTTAATCCCTCATACTACCCCATTATCTGTTACTGACTCTCAAGCACCAGCTCTGACGTAGTTTCCTCTCAGTACCCGCATTGCTAGGTTCTGTTATTGGATCCGAGCTTCCAGCTCCCGGGAGTCGATATCCTCTACTCAAAGGACAGAGGTCCATTACACTTGCTCATTTACTTGACTCATCTGCAGCATTCGACAGTGACCACCCTCTTCTCCTTACATTCTCCATTATCTGGTATTCGGAACAAAGCTTTATCTGGATATCCTCTTAACTCTCCAATCGTACTTCAGTGTTCTCTTTTGCTAACACATCCTCCTCCTTATTGATCTCTCTGTGGGGGTACCCCAGGGCTCTGTCCTGGGACCCCTTCTTTTCTCGCTACACCATTCTCTCTAGGTGACCTAATCACATATTTTGGGTGTAAATATCACATCTATGCTGACGACACACAAATTTACCTTTCAACCCCTGACCTTACACTGCTTATACCGACAAAGTTTCTGAAGCCTCTCTGGAATATCATCCTGGATGGGCCATCCGCGACTCTGAAACTTACATGGCAAAAAACAGAGCTCCTGATACTTCCTCCTAAACCTGGCCCTAATACCTTCCTTCCACATTGCTATTGGAAACTACGATCATGCACCAGTACCCACGCACGCTGCATATGGGTTTATACTGATTCCTTCACTCTCCCATTCTCATCTCCAATTAAAAACGTTTCTAAAATTGTCGCTTTTTCCTCCGCTATCACAAAGATACACCCTTTTCTCGGTACTCAACTGCTAAAACTTGATCCGGCCCTTCATTCTCTCACGTCTAGATTATGCAACCTTAGCTGTCCGGCCTTCCTACATCTCACCTGTCTCCCTACAAATCTATCCTAAACGCTGCTTGCCAGAATCACTCTACTCTTTCCTAAATATGTCTCCGCATCTCCCTCCTGAAATACCCTCCCGGGACTTCAGATTTTTTAAATCCCGTATCTCACCTCAATTCTCCTGCACTTTGTAAAGATTACATTCTTCTGTCCCTCCTTACATCTCAGCCCTAATTTCTCGCTATGCACATCCGGACTCTTGCGTTCTTTCTCACGGGTGGTCTTCTTTCTACCCTTTGCATCTAAAGATCTCTCCGCCTAAAATTTCTCAATTTCTGCCCCACACCTTGGAATGCCATTCCCCTCAATACCCGACTAGCCCCCTCGCTATCCCACCTTTAAGGACTCACCTTAAGACACATCGCTTGAAAAAGAAAGCATTTTGCGTAGCACTGGATATCATGGACACATGACACATAAAGCTTGGCCCCCTGCAAGACGCACTTACGAGTATGCCCTCCTACTATCTCTGTACGTTTACCCTACCTACCATTAGATTGTAAGCTCCTCGGAGCAGGGACTCCTTCCTTAATGAGTACTTGTACAGGATGTCTGAAGCACTGATTACTCATGATCCATGTTATTTATATTATTTGTTATTTATATGTATGTCTTACTACTGTGAAGGCTTGTACATTTAGGCGGCTATAAAAATAAAGACATACAATACATACTCGCTGTGCTTTTGTAGTCTCTCAGGTCCCTGTCACTGAAGTACCAGACTTCAGCTTCTGATTGAACTCCCCTCCTCCGCTACCCTTGCTCTGCCTGATTCTCAAGTCATAATATTTAAAGCCCAAAGCATATTCCTACTCCCAGACAATACGTACTCCCACTGAGGGTTCCCCAGTATTGGGAGATCCACTGTGATTGCCTTCTCTGCCTCTGCTAAACCATGGTTTTTACCCTCAGACTTATGTTGCCTCTGTTTTCCTCTGTGCTGGCTGGAAATACTTGTACGATCCCCAGATTTCGGGGCTCTATGCCTGGTTACTGCTTGCTGTCACCTTCCATACAATATTGGAAATGCTTCAACCCACCCTATACCTTGCTGACCATACCTGGGAGAACTCGAAGGAGAAACCTCTCAACTTTACTACATGCAGAAGGTCTCAGCCTAGACTTTGTCGTTCCCCAAAGGTCGCCCTGGTATTTTCGATCAACAGGATGCCGCTATCCTGAACTCTGGTCCATGACTTATGTCGTTTATGCTATTGGAAAAACCCAGGTCTTAACACCCGGGATTCCCAAAGCCATTTTGTGTGGAGAGCCATGTACCAATTGGTCTCTAACCACCACTCTTCATATTTAGAACATATCACCAAGGAACTGCTAGTTTACGGATCCCCTTTCCGCCTAAAAACCTTTCGGAACAAATCATGTCCCGAGGGGTCCTGTTCTGCCGCAGAGTTCCTCACTGGGGGGTGGGGGGGTACGCAAAAGGAGTGCCCACGAGTCTCTGGACCATTGACTCTACTCCCAATAACAGACAGTTCAGGAACAAATTCAGGTCCCAAACTCTATGGAGTGGTTTATTCGCCCGGAGGGAAGGTCTACGTGAAGGGGGGGGTACTGTTAACGGATCCGCACCTTACGTTGCTGGTTGCCTTACCTTACGACCCATGCGCCCTGGAACCTGCTCCTGATCTTTGCTCAGCTCCACCCTGGTTCACTCATTGAGGCAATGCTGTCACAAGCACTTCTCTATTGGTTCATGACTTAAAGACACCTTTCCAACCAATGCTTCCCCCTTCTTGGTTGTCACAAGTGTTTCTGCCACAAGCCATAAGCTTGCTCTGTTGGGTTCTATCTCTCTTTAGTTCATTTCCTAGTTCACAACAGATTTCGTATGTTCCGTCTCTTGTGCGAAGCGGACAGGAATTTCATGTTAACTTCAGATCCCTATTCCTGAGGTCGGCGCTAGTCGCATGCAGCGGTGTCCTGCTCCGTGCTGAAGCGGGGGTCTCTCAGGTGTTGACTCGCTCACTGTTTTCCTGAGGCTGCTGTCCTTTTTTCTGCAGCAGAGCCGTCTCTATTTGGTTCCAGGGGCCTGTTCGGGATAATTATACATAGCAGAGGCTGGTCCTGGTTCTGTGCTGAAGAGGAGATCTCTCCGTGGGGACTTCAGTTCCTGTTCCTGAGGGCATGCGGGTCTTCCCTGAAGAAGCCGGTACGGTCTGAGGTCTTGTAGCTCTACTTCTCCTTGCACAGGACCTCTCTGGGACTATTGCGCAGGGAAAGCAATGGTTACCAGTGCTGACTGGCGGTTTTTGTGCCACTCCGGTCTTGACCTATCCTTCCTGCGACCAGTACCATGGGCAATGGTCGCCGCAACGGCAGAAAACACACGCCCGCGGTAACGTCCTAGCTGAAGCGAGGGAAATCCCCCCCCTATATCACCTGTGCCAACTCCTGAATAACGTTTATCCTGATCTTCAGTTCCTAACGATACTTGGTCCACTGATGATGTACCTTCTCCAGTCCCGACCTCTACGTACGACTACGAATGCGCAATCGGCTCAGCATGCGCGGTCTAAGTCGGTGCTTATTACAACCCCACGTCAAGCCACGCGGTCCGACCAGGTTTTGGCCGAGCAGAACCGTGACACTAGACACTAAAGTGTTTTTTTGCTATATTTAGATACACTACAGCCGTAGAAACTGTACTACTGTCTAGCAGGATACAGATCTAGTGACTCTGTGAGGAAATGCACTGTATCAGTAAATTTAATTAGGAACATCAGGACATGCATGCGCAGAAAAGGTGATGACCACTAATATGCACTCAAACAAGGTTCAATTGAGAAACACTAATTCGCTAACACTATTTGACATTCGCAGGAAGAGGCGACGTATTTGTGGGCTAAGAGCCTCTCAGACCATTGTGTAATGTATGAAACTCATAAGGTTAATCTTCAATTAAATTAAACAACTTGAAGTTACTGTACGGCAATTGCAATTAGATTTTTAAGATAACTTAGCCGATGGCCCGTTGAGTTTCTCGAGGTATGCAGACAAGCTAAAAACGCTCTTTTCTACCTCGATCAAAACACTAGGTAATCTCAAATTTTAAGTGAGAATATTCTTGAGAACTCATTGCACCATTACCCGGTAAGCAAAAGGATACAAAGTGTGAAATGTTCGAATAACAGCCCGCGGCATCTGTAACACCAGGAAATGATTTGGCCCTTGTCCAGGGTTATGAAGTAGGCCACTTTGCTTCCTATTTGCCTTGGCAATATAGAGAAGCAAAAGTAAATACCCTGAAACTAGGCCAAAAAAAAAATTATTCCCAAGTAGCCATGAGGAATGCATGTGTATGCCTTCGGGTCACAAAGGTGGGGGGGTAGCCATGGGGTTAAAACAAACACCCGAAACTACCAATGTATGTCATAGAGGTACAGATGCTATAAATAAAAGGGGTTTAACCTTCCCCCATGGTTGACCTACCTCCCATCCCCAGGCAACAACCTCCTTTATCCACCCCCACCCCCATCACCACCCCGCACGAACAACCTTGCCCCCTACAGTTATTGACAATAGTATTTTAGCCAAATGTGGCTAGTAGGGTTTTTGGAATATTAAAATCATAAACACACACTACATAAATACATAAAGCAAAAAATAACATTTATTTTTTTTTAAACGCGGCAATAGAAAACTAGAATTTTAATCCATGATTGTCACTGTGGCTACCTGCGCCCTCAATGAGGGCCTAGATATCCACATTGGCAATGAATTACACTACATTAAAAAAAAGTAATTATCACCACTGCATGCTGAATGAAGGTCATCCCTCATACTCAGGAGAACCCACAGATAATTCCAATAAAGAACCGAGGCCCAGCCATTAAAAAATAAAAACCAGCTCAATGGCCAAGTGAAAAGATCAATGGCCCAAGATCAATGGCCCCACAACAGCAACAAGCGAATGGAATTAAAATCTAATTGTTATATGGGTTTTTATTTTATAAATGTATTTCTTTGCGTAAGATATATATATATGTATATGGTTAGGTCTGGAAATAATGGACAATTATACAATTTCATAATTTGCTCTGTACGCAACACAAGGTGATTTGAAATTAAACAAACGAGATGCCATAGCGGGCAGACTTTCAGCTTTAATTCAAGGGGTTGACCAAACATATTGTATGAAACGTTAAGGAAATTGCAACCATTTTCATACCAGTCCCCGTATTTCAGGGGCTCAAATGTAACACAATCATAAATAAACTGTTATTTTTAATACTTTGTCGAGAATCCTTTGCAGGGCAATGGACTGACTTGAAGGTCTGGAACGCCATGAACATCACCAAACACTGGGGTTCTTCCTTTGTTGATGCTTTGCCAGGCTTTATTGCAGCTTCTTCAGTTGTTGTTAAGTTCGTGTGTCTTTCTGCCTTAGGTTTTGTCGTCAGCAAGTGAAATGCCATGCTGACTGAGTTTGCGATCACGGTGATTGATCGGCCATTGCAGAATATTCCACTTCTTGCCTTTAAAAAAAACTCCTGGGTTTGTTTTTTTTGCTAGTATGTTTGGGTATTGTCATCTGTAAAGTGAGCGCCGTCCAATCAAATTTGCGAGTTTGGCTGAATCTGGGCAGACAACATTATCCTTAACACTTCAGAATTATCCGACAGCTTTGTCTTCTGTCACCTCCTCAATAAAAACTAGGGACAGGGTCATGCATGCCCATGCCATCAATGCCTCCCACCGTTGTTTACAGATGATGTGGTATGCTTCAGATCATGAGCCGTTCCAAGCCTGCTCCCATTCTTTTTTTTCCATAATCATTCTGTTACAGGTGACTTAGTTTCATTGTCCAAAGAATGCTGTCCAGAACTGAGCTGGCTGTTTAGTATTGTTTGCAAAGGTTATAATCTGGCCTTTCTATTTGAGGCTCTGGAATGTTTGCACTTGTGGGATGGATTGTATGTCCTTTATTTATATAGCACCATAATGTACTAGCGCATTCACAGAGTAATACATTGTGGTAATCAAAGAATAACAGCATAATAGAACTAACAGATCATGGTATAGTTGCTTTAGTATATAAACAAGTAAACATTAAGGAGAGAGTCCTGCCCCAAGGAGATAACAGTCTAATTGGTAGTAGGGAGGAGAACGACCGCGCCAGTAGAGGGCCGTTATGGTAAGTGCCGTCTGCAGGGGGCCAAGCTTTATGTATCATGTGTTCCGAATCTCCACAGGGCATTCATATGCTTCTTTAAGCAAGTGTGTCTTCCGGTGGATAGTTATTAAGTGGATCATGTTGCTGCACACAGATGACTAAAATACAAAACATTTACTCTATATAAAAACTGTATAAGACAAAACGTGACAATAATAAGACCACATTTTTGTTTTTTGTTCTTTTTATATATGGGTTTGGGGGTGGTGGTTTTTGTTGTGGGGGGGGTGTGGGTAGGGTTCATTTTATTTACGAATCTATTGTTCTATTTTGTGCATAATAAATATGTAGCCTTTTCAGAATGGCAGTACAGATTAATCACAATTATGGAAACTGTTTTTTGTAAGCTCAACCAATGAGAGATGGGGATGTCGAACCCAGCTTGTAGCTGATTTATCTGCAGTTTGGAACTAGGAATTGCATAAAAGATGCAGGTGACAAACTGACCCACAATTTAAAATTAAATCAGTGACTTTTGTCACCTCGTTTCTATGACTATTAAAATATAGCTATCACAAAAATAAATGCAAATTAGTCGGTCTAGAAATAAAGCAATGTACTTTAAATTAAAAATAATAATTGCATTGTTTCGTATGATCAGATATAAAAGAGGAAAGAAAGAACAAATTATGCTTGATGGATTGTATGATGGAGCTAGGAGTAATAACGTTTAAAAACTAAATAACCATGGCACAATGGGAAAAGGACTGGGTAAAAATTAAGAATACAGCGCATTGCCGCTTCCATACCCTATTGGGACTGTAAATGCAAATCGATTAACATTCCAGGAAAGGGCATATGGTGTTGATAAATCGACCTTCGTCAAGCTTACTGGGCCTAGTCTTTTACGTGCACAAGGTTTAGAGATCTGTTGACAGGCAGCTACTGGGTTATAGCCCTTTACTTATGGACTGCCAGTCAATAAATAAGAACAGGTGCAGGGTGACGACTGATTATGGTAAGCCTGGACCCTCAGCTAGGGGTCATGGACAATATAAATCTTATCCATGTGCCACTTGATATCCATGTGACCCTAGATTAGTAAAGACAATACGTATTTAATGCCAACAATGGCTGCGTGGTAAAATCCATAGGGCTCACATCTACAGCTATTGTGGGTATAGTTAAGTGATCCCAACAACAGAATATACGCTGTACGCAACCAGTCTCATAAAAGAATATTATTTCAAGTATTGGGAATGTTTTTGGTGTTTATCATGACAAGTAATGTAAGAATGAAGGTGTGAAACAATAACACCAAGGATTGACAGATACTTGAATAAATAGCATTTTATTTATAGGATGGTTAAAACAGAAAAGAGTATTTGTTACTCCGTGTGTCAACCTACTGGCCGAATAAACCGAAGAGAAAAAAAAAAAAAAATATACCAACAAAATCTAAGATATTACAGTATTAAACGGAGACAAAATGTTAAGTATTCCTGGAGAGTCTGTAGTCTTATCACCCATTTGTTGTTAAAAGGGTAAATAGCATCTTTCTAACAGTCATTGTCTGGTACCATTGCTACCAAGTATACATCCCTACCATGAAAAGGGGAGGGAAAAAAAGAGGAGACATTTCCTTCATTGTTAATTTAATGGTAGGCAAATAAAATTGCGGTACTGTGCACAACGAATGAACAAAATGCATACTGACATGATCTTAGTGAAATAAAAAAATCCTTGAGGCCACATACTCTATTTCGATTCTTGGATGATTTGTAAGATGTGAGTTTGTAGAGATGGCAGCAAGGTCGGTAAGTGGTTGCATTAGAATACGTTTTATGTGCGTGTTGGGAACCACAGCTCATTGAAATATAAGAGTTCCAGAAGTTACCATGTTGATGTGCTTGAATTGAAGCTATGAGGAGGATGGATGGGTGGAGGTAGGCATTGGCCGATGCAAAAGAGGGGCAGTTGATATTGGTCAAAGAGGTTTGCCTATCTTTTTATACCAAAATTAATGCATTTGATAGGAGAGATAAATGATGGCCAGGCAGAATGATTTGTAGAACAAAGATGAAGAGGGTGGAGATTTACAAACACAGTAAGACAAAAGGACATTGTCAGAAAACCTCTAGTTAGTAGACATATGCCTAAGTACATCTTGTGTTGTCTATTGTGTCGCTGAGCATCAAAGGGAACAAAATCCTGGCGGCACGTAGAGCTAGTTTAATAATAATAAAGTATAGTTCACATATAGTCTATCTTTAAGACTTTATGATATAATATATATATATTATCTATATAATCTATTATATATATAGTTTGTATATAAACATATTAGGGAAATAAATCCTAAAAAACTGATTGATTCTTTCCGATTCATGTCTGTGTGGACGAATTTTTTGACATTTTTCTGTTTTTTTTTTTCATTAAAATGAGTAATTAACGCAAGAATATCATTGTCATCCTATTTCGATTGAAGGCTTAGTCGTTACACCAATACAAGGGGTAATATGAATAACTAGATTGATTATTTTTAGTTTGGTTCTTGTTAAAGGGAATTACACAGTGGACATGTTTTAAGGGGAGGTTCTGTTTTTTCCGGGATGTATGTTATTATAGAAACACAAGGTCTACCTACAAAACAGTTACAAAATCTACTAAAGGATGGAGACTTACGACAGAAATAGAGGTGCAAATTGTATATTCAACATTTAAGACCAGCAAGGAATATTGGCATAGACTTAGCCAACCCGGTTATAAAATCAGGTGAGTCCGTAAGGATTGATAGTCCTGAGGTTTTAAAAATTGAACAGGCAAAATGGTGTCAGCCTCTGCACTTCATTTTATTTGACGACGACCTTTGATCAATCTGCTGAATGTTAGAGTACACATATGGGGTTCTCTCAGTCATCTACATTTAGCAAAAGGTCGCGCGGCATCTTTTTTTCAAGTACTTAGACGCTATGTTGCTATTGGATCAAGTTATTACCCAACATGTGCATTATGTTTTGGCTTTCCTAAATACACAATTAAAGTTGTGCTTCATTTAATTGGATTTAACATACAATTACATACTGTATGTAAACTTTTGTGTGATTGATTTCATAAGACGACGGTCTCTTCTACCGAACTTACCGAACAAATTCTTGGAAAAAATATTGCTGACAATAATCTCAAAACGATGGCGCACGTTAAAAACAGAAAAGGTCTCCTATTAAGATTTCACATCTTTAGGGGGAATGGGAGTGGGTGACTGCGGTGCTGTGGGGGGCTGGTGGGTCGGGGGGGGTTTGGCGGGCGGTGGGGGTAGGGGTGTGGGGGGGGGGTGGGGGAGGGGTGTGGTAAGGAGGGCTTTGCAGTAATCTGGAGGGTTGTTTTCGAGGGGTGGGGGGGGGGGCGGGTGCGGTTTGGCGGGGTCGGTGTGGGTCGGACTTGCTGCAGGTGGTTATTGGTGTCGAACCGGGAGGCCAGCTGAGGTTGGGTCGCGGGTGGGGTGCCTGGTCTGTGGGGGTGGTGTTGTGGGGGCTGGGTTGGGGGCAGCGGGGTGCTGGGCGCAGGGGGGCGTGCTGGGGTGTGTGTCTTGTCGGGCTGTGGTTTTGTGTCTTCTGGGGCGCGGGGCGTAGGTGGGAGGTTGTGTGGACTGGTGGGGGGGTCCCGACGTGGGCCGGGGCGGGTGGTCGGTGATGGGTGGTGGTGCGGGGTCGCGGTGTTGGGGGAGGGCGGGGGGCGGCGAGGTGGCCCTGGGTGTGGGTGTTGAGGGCCGGTGTTGGCGGTGTGTGGAAGGGGAGTGTGGTTTGGGGGGGTGGGCGGGGGGGTGGGTGGAGTTAGGGGTGGTGGGTGGGGGGGGGGGGGGTTTTTGCTCCGGTGTTGGCTGGGCGGTTAAGGGGTGCGGGGCGGTTTGGGGTGTGGGTGGGCCAGGGGTATGTTCCGAGTCGTCTGCGTGGATGGGTGGGGTGGGGGGGTAGGGTTGGGGTTGGGGGAACGGGGGGTAGGGGTGCGGTGTGTCTGGGGTTGGGGGGAGGGGGGGGCGTGGCGGGGGTGAGTCGTGTGTGTGTGTGTGGGGTGGGGGTGGTGGGGGGGGGGGGGGGGGGGGTGGCGCTCGGCGGGGCGAGGGCGGGGGCGGGGTGGTCGGGTGAGTGGGTGGGGGGTGTGTGGGGATGTGGGGGGGTGGGGGTGCGGGGGGGTGGGGGGTTTGTGGGGCGTGTAGGTGGGGGTGTGGAGGGTTGTTGGTCCGTTGGGGGGGGGGTGGGGGTGGGGTCGGTGGGGGGGGGGGGGGGTGGGGTTGGTGGTGGGGGGGGGCGGGGAGGTTGGGGGGGGTTTGTTGGCTGGTGTCTGTGGGGCGTGGGGGATGGGGGGCGGGGGGTCGGGGTGGGGGGGGGGGGGGGGGGGATGGGGGGGGTGTGGGGGAGGGGGGGGTCGGGGTGTGGGGGGGGTGGCATGGTGGGGGGGGGGTGGGGAATTGAGTGTTTATGCGAAAAAAAAAGATTATTAAGAGGTAAAGGCGTACAGGAAATGTGTAGCGGTGTCAGGGGGTGTGGAGATGGCTGGAGAGGGCCAAATAGCGGAAAGAAAAGAGGACATCACAAAAAGACACACACAGCACACACACAGCACCAGAAACACACACACCACCAACGACACACACACACAACAACACACACACAAACACGCACATCACAGCATCACACACCACATATCACACACAGCGACAAAAGTGCATCCGTCATGCAATTGATCTGGCCAGAATGGTAGCCTACAGTTATAATGTAAGAAAAATTTGGTTATTTTTCTGTGTTGCGTATCCTAATTCTGAAAATTCCTCGTGTATTAATTGGAATATGAAGGCTCAGTTAGTATGGATCGTTTTCTCTCTTTGATACGTAGATTGTATAGCAAAAAGACATAGAGTGCACAGCTTCATTAAATTCAGGGCAAAATTAAGTTTGTTAGGCACCTACAAATAGAACTTACTTTAATTTCCCTAAGTTTCAAATAATCAAACATAAGTATATGCAAAACTCACGGTAATTGAGTTTATAAGATAGGGGCAACAGCACTTTTCATGCTAAACATCTGCGATATTATATTTACAAGGGTTAATGTGACATATGGAACTAGTGTAGGCGTTCCTCCCATCTAGATCCTGAAGCAGGGGAGGCGCAAGAAAAGGGGGCAGGAGGCACAGGATATTAAAAGAACAAGATAAAATGCCAAAAATAGATGATGTTAAATAAACAATTCAACAGATCAAATAAGAGCAATAGTCTGTAAGGCATCCACGGCTGGAACCAAGGAAGGCAAAGGTTTGGATGATATTTCATAACACAAGACTTCTTCACCCTCTCCTCCCTTCACCCCGTGGCATAGGGAAAAATGTAGAGTAGTATTATGTAAGGAAAGTGATTGTGCCTTAATAACTGCATTGGCAACACGGATTAATGCCCCTCGCCATGGGGGTATTCCAAGCAGATACTTTTCACCCATCCAAAAATCCCACCCCTGCTGTAGTAAATACAGCCAACACGCTGGCTATAGGGCTGTAAGGCCAATTGTACAGAATAAAAAATAAAAATAAATTTTATTTATTCTAATAAATATATATGGTATAATATTAATTATAATATACACACAGTGTTCGATCAGTTCGACAAACCTATACATTTGCTCGCCCCGGGCGAGTGGATTTAACCCCCGGGCGAGTAAATATTGGCCCAAGCAGCACACGTTTGGTACTAGGTGGCGAGTAGATTTTTTTGTGTGGCGAGTAGATTTTTTGGTGATTTGTCAACCACTGTATATACATATATATACATATACAGATAAACATACATACACACATACACACATACACACACACAGTTGTGTGAAAAAGAAAGTACTCCCTCTTTGAATTCTATGGTTTGGGGGGCTTCTTGTAGGGGCGTCTCTGACGTCTCCTCGGTATTGGGGCGGCTGCTCTTCTGTGGTGGGAGAGGGATCCCTAGCGCTTTCAAGAAGTTTTTAGCGCCTTCAGGGGTTGTCACTGTGTGGTGGCGGCCATTACGGAGCACCACTAATTTGAATGGGAACCCCCAGCGATACTTTACCCCCTGGTCTCTGAGGTAGGAGGTAAGTGGGCGCAGCGCGTTTCTTTTAATCATTGTTATCTGGGAGAGGTCGTTGTAGAGTTGGATTTGTGCCCCGTCCATGGATACAGTCCTCATTTCTCTGGCCGCCGCCATGATGCGGTCTTTAGCAGAGTATGCGTGCATTCTCAGCACCACATCTCTGTGTCTGTTTGGGTCCGATGATTTCGGGGCCAGGGCTCTGTGGGCACGGTCTGTGTGCAGGTCATGATCTGATAGATCAGGGACGAGCTGCAGAAAGAGTCTGCGGAGGTATGGTTGGAGTTCTTCGTGGGAGATAGTTTCTGGGATGTTTTTGAGGCGGATGTTTTGCCTTCGCTCCCTGTTCTCCATGTCCTCTAATTTGTCCTGTATATGCTGAATCGCCTCTCCACATCTCAGCACTTCCTCGCGTGTCTCAGCCTGTTCATTTGAGGCTACCTCCATCTTGACCTCCAGGTCTTCCGTCCGCTCCGTCAGTGCTTCTACTTCTGCCCGGATGGTTTGGAGGGCCTTTTCCGTGTCCTCCTGGACTCCCCTCCTCATTTTAATAATTAGGGCGTCAAAGAAGTCTTTATTTAGGACGGGGGGATCTGAGTCTGTCGGGCTCTGACGGCCGCTGCGCACCTCGTGCTCCGGTTCTTCTCCGGCGCCATCTTGCTCCTCGGAGCTGATCTCAGCTAGGCGTTGCGCCGGAGCGAAGAACTTGGTGACGGGACATTGATTCTTCCTCTGCGGCTTCCCTGCCATCTCTTCAGAGTGAGTTCTCGGGGTGGGATCGATTTTCGGGGGGTTTGGGGTGGGGAATGAGCTTATTCTATTATTTATCTTGGTGAGGGCGCCGGGAGCTCCTCCACTAGCAGACCATCGGCTGTGACGTCACCGGAAGTCTCCCCCCATTTTGGCTTTATTTTTGTTAAATAAATCATGACACTGTGTAATATGTCATGTGTTGTTGTTCTTCTGAGGTTGTATTTACCCAATTGTAAGACCTGCTAAAGAACAATTGTTATTATGTCCTGATATGTAAAACCACAGAATTCAAAGAGGGTGTACTTTCTTTTTCACACCACTGTATATACATATCACAGATCACATTGCAGGATGCACTATTTTAAAGTTAAAACCCTTTTTTGGCTTCATTCATTGTAACATCGCCGGAAGAAGAGATCAGTGTATCTGGAAAGCTCGCACAAATAAAAGCATTTCGTTAGCCCCAGAACGGTATCGTCTATTCATTTTTGATTATTAAAGCTCGGCTAACACGGTACCGATACCTCTACATATAAACAAAAGACAAAGAGAAGCGCAGGCTCCATAGCGTATAACTGTGTATAAAAGGGATACATTTATTATAACAAGCAGTCCCAAGGAATTGCACTTACAGGATATTAAAAGAACAAATTCATTGGAGAGAAATCTCTATTAAGGAGTCATCAACAGGGGTGGTGGAGTCCAAGATGGATAATTTGCACCTGATTGCCACATAATGGCCGCGTACAGCTCCTGCCACAAGCTAGCGTCGCCCCACAGCATCTCACAGATGCCTTACTTAGTCTCCCTTGATCAGAGTTGGCGTATCGGCAGTAGGAGAATCAGCTGGCTGAGACTGCTGGAGACACAGGACTTCCTCGCAAACCTCCGCACACGATGACGTCACCAGGTCCCTACGCGTTTCGTC
Organism: Ascaphus truei; assembly: GCA_036426205.1. Classification (NCBI taxonomy): domain Eukaryota; kingdom Metazoa; phylum Chordata; class Amphibia; order Anura; family Ascaphidae; genus Ascaphus; species Ascaphus truei. Next base: position 88,674 of record WSYH01001298.1, read on the forward strand.
ACGGCATGTGACTTCATCAGGGGAAATAACAGACAGAATGAATAACGGGCACAGATAAAAATATCATTAATTAATAAAATAATACACTATGTGTCACAGAAGGTGCCCGGGGTAGTAACTAAGTCCCAAAAAATCTCCTGATGAAGTTCCCATGCTAACAACGAAACGCGTAGAGCTATACATCTTTTACTGTGCATTTATTTCATGCTTTTAAAGGCTATATCTATTTACGGATCAAATGTTTGGCTCCAGAGAACATGATATAGTTCAATAGTCAGTGTGTTACGAGCGCGCAGTTACTACTGTAGACATTGGCGTCTGACATCATAGCCACGTGATCGTGGTAGTCAGACAGGGAATGTCAACACCGGAGAGGTAACAACACTGCTGGACCAGCACCCAACCAAGCAGAGCAAAACAGCACTGCAGGAGTTAAAAACTCCAGGCAAGGAGGATTCCAAGCAGAGAGGGAGCCAGCTGTACACTGCCTGCCTGTGAGGTGACACACACCCACACTGCCTGCCTGTGAGGTGACACACACCCACACTGCCTGATTTTATCAGCTCTGTTGTAAGTAGCCAATTTGCTATCTTAATATATAAAATCGAAAGGTTGGTACTAGCTGCGGTGAATCTGATTGGTCCTCAGCCTCTGGTCAATCAGATTGGTGGCTCTATGACATCACCCAACTCTCTCTCTCTCCCTCCCCCCCACCGGCTCCCGGACGGAGGGGAAGCGCGGCGCGGCCCTCCTGCCCCAGCCGCCAACGTTCACTTCCCTCCCCGGCGAGGGGACAGGCAGTGGGCAGGCAGCCTCTGGAAGGACCCCCTTCCTCCTGCAGCTGCCCCCGGTAAGATGGCGGCGCACAGCGGACAGACGGGGTGTGGTATTCAGTCAGGAGAGAGGGGGGGGAGGGGGGTAGTCCGAGGAGAGGGGAGAGGTCAGAGAGGAGGGGGTGCAGGGGGAGAGGGAAACGGGCAGGAGAGGAAGGGGGGGGCGGGGGAGGGGGGGGAGAGAGGGCGTCAGGAGGGCGCGGGGGGCGCGGGCGTCCCGGCGGCCGGTGGGGAGCGGGAGTCCGGAGCGAGGGGGGGAGCGGGCAGCAGTCCGGGGCAGGGGGCGGAGCGGTTCGAGACAGAGGGACGGGCAGGAGAGAGCGGGCGGAATTGGGATGTGCTATGAGTGGTAGGGTATGCGAAACAGCGAGACGAGGGGGGGCAGAGGGTGATTAAAACGGATAAGAGGGGTACAAGTGCAGGAGAGCGGGGGGGAGAGCAGAGACGGGAGTAAGGAGGCAGGGGGTGGATGGGAGGAAGAGGGGGAGTTCAGGGACGCGAGGGGGGGCTGAACGAGGCGCGGGCGCGGAGCGGGTGTCCGGCGCGAGGGGGGAGGGAGTCAGGAGAGAAGGGGGGAAGCCTGAACAGCTGTGAAGAGGGGGGGAAGGGAGTTGAGAGGGAGGATGGGGGAGGCAGAACATTACATCACGGGCAACGCCGGGTATATCAGCTAGTTTCTATATAAAGTTGCCGTTTCTTACTTAACTATTTTGGCGCTTTTTTCATTCTCTTTAGGACCAAGAAAATTGGGACTTGGTTACTACCCCGAACACCTTCCGTGACACATTGTGTATTATTGTATTAATTACTGATATTCTTATCTGCGCCCGTTATTCATTCTGTCTGTTTTCTATATGTTAACCTGAGTGTGAGGTTAGGAATTCTGAGGCAGCATTTAATTATCTAATTATCTGTATTTAATTACTTCATTTTATATTGTTGCGCATCCAAATTTTTTACATACATACATATATATATATATATGTACACACACACACACACACACACACACACACACACACGGCTCGACAAATTATAAAAAATGCTACTCGCCAGACACAGAAAGGGACTCGCCCCCGGGCCCGCCACCCATTTCTTTTTTAATCCCCCTGTACAACTGAGCATTTGATCATTGATTTCATGGTTATAGATGATTGATGATTATATTAATAGCAACATTATAATGTGCCTTTGGTTAGGTGAACAATTGATCACATAGCACAACTTTGTGTGTCTCCGGACGATGTGACGGGAGCACAGTGGGAGCCCTGAATGAATAGAACCGCGCTTGGATTTAGGAATAGAGAAAGTCATTGAATAGATGTGACAGTTTCCCAATAAGTGACGTTTTTGGGGTAGTGAAGGAAGAACCCCAAGTGTTTCTTATTAATGCGAGTTATACATTTGCGTTGTGCTGCCTTTCCCCCTCTGTAGATGTTATGGGTAATGTGGCATCTCTGGCGTCTCAGCCCCCACCTTACTACATGTATTTGTGTGTTGTGATACGTGTTAATTTTCCAGCTTGAGGATTTTACTACTGTAAATAATGTTTTTTATTACTTTATGGGCTATTTAAGGGTTCAAACCTAAATGTAACAAGAAGCATGCGGCAGTGCCAGAGTCCTATTGATTTGGATCTAATTCACCAATTCTATTTAAGGGACTCCACAAAACGTATTTGACAGAAATATCTGGACTTGAAACCTTTGATTCAGATCATGAAGGGGCTTAATAAATCATTCTAAAATCACTATACACTATGACCACAAAATGTCATTAACAACTCATAATTAGGTGACCTCAACATGATGAACCATCTACAAAATGATGACCACACACCATGACATCACTATGACGTGTCTGCCGTCATGTGACCGTACCCGGATATCAAACAGATGGGCAGATAACCTGAGCGACATCAAAATATTTCATCTAAAGCTATTATCAATGCACCGGAGGCTGGTCAACCTTCGTGTGACGTCATAAATGCATTTAAACAAAGCCAATGTGACGTCATACTCAATGTAACGAGACAAATCAAAACAATGTCTCCAAACTATGCGGTCACATAATATGGAAGCTACCAAGGAGCCCCCTTACACCAATCTCATACCACCCCTTACGCACAAGGCATCGAGTGGGCTACCCATCTCATCCAACTACAACGAAAAAGAGGGCGCTAACCCATCGTGATCTACCACACACCTACCAGCACAGCAGCAGGCCGAACCATATTGCCACACCCAATCTAACGGAAAGGCTACCACATCTCCTCCCACCCCTTCCGACACAGCCCGAGAACTACCTCATCTCCTGCACCCCACTCTCGAACAGCACGAGTGCACCTCATTCCTGCACACCACCTGCCGCACAGCACGAGGCTCCGGCATACCGCACTTCTCCACCCCCCCTCCGCCCACAGCAAGAGGCACCCATCTCCTACCTCCCCCCTCCCGCACAGAGACGAGCGCGTACCCATCTCCTCCCACCCCTTCCACACAGACGAGGCTACCCAATTCCTACCTCCCCCCTCCGCACAGCACGAGGCTACCCCATCTCCTCCCACCCCCCTCCGCACAGCACTAGGTACATGACCGCCGTTGCTTCCCCTCTTGCTCCTCCGTCTTACACGAGCCACATTCACACCATCGTGCAGCCTCATAACTAAAGCCGGGTGCGCGTGGGATCACGGGAAGTGAAGCCAGGAGTCAGGGACATGCGTAATAATTTATTGCAAGGGAGTCCTTACCTCGCATGCACATTAAAAAGAGAGGCTTGGTCACCATAGAGATGATTGACGAGGCACTCAGTGGCAGTAATTGATTTGGGCAGAGCACATTGATTGCCAGCATGAAAGAGCCGCATGTGGCTTGGGGGAGTGACGGCTTGCCTGCAGCTAAAATGCACTTGCCCCAGGCGAGTGGGCGAGTGCATTTGTCGATACATATATATATATATAGAAATATATTATATATAATATACTAAGCTATTGGTCAAACATACCAAAACCCCACCTGTGCTCTTTGTTCCTATTAGATAGCATGCAAGTTTGCTAGCTCTAGGATTAAGCGTGAATAGCAGGACAAATAAACTTTCTAAATTATAATGTACATATACATACTGTATACACACGCATAAACACACGTTAAAAGCCCCCAGATACACTGGAAAGTAACCTGGAGTGGAACAAAATCTCTGTCCCACAGGCAGCCAGTGACCATTCTAGGGCAGGGGTGAGCCAAGTTTTTAACCTGCGTCCCCCCCCCCCCCGCTTACCTCCCGGCTTTTGCTCCCCCTCCTCAGCTCCGGCGTCAAATGACGTTGCGGAGTAATGTGACGTCACGTTGCCATGGAAACGCGACGACACGTGACCCCGTGGCGTCATTTGACTCCGGTTACCATGCTGACACATCGCCGAAGATAGGTAGGAGAAGCTGCAGAGGCCTTGCGTGGTCCCCCGGCATTTCATTTAAATGCCTTGGGGGAGAACGCGGGTCCTCTGTAGCCATTGCGCCCCCATGGAAATTCTCCCGCCCCCCACTTTGCGCACCCCTGCTCTAGGGATTATACCCATGTACACTAAATGGTGCTATGCATCAGTAGGTCATTTGGATGCGAGCTAGCATGTACTAAAGCAGGGGTGCGCAAACTTTTCCCCGTGCGCACCCTTGCCTGCTCTCCTCGGCGCCTTGCGCCGCCCAGTTTGCGCACCGCTGTACTAAAGCATAGCACCCTTTAGTGAATATGGGCCTTCATTTTTTCATACAATTTTAACCCCTTCAGTGTCGGAAGGCACCGCGCCACGTTACAAGTCTCTGCGATACTGGAGGGTCTGGTGAGGGTTGTGGGACCCTCGTATATTAATGTTCTGTGCCCACCTCTGACAAATTCAGGTTCCTTTATTGTGTAGATTTGGGAGTGGGAGGATCTGTCACCCCAAAGCAGGTAAACCCTGTAATATATTGGCACATTCCTCTTCTCCCGGCTCCCTCTGCAGCGCCTCCAGATGACGTCTGATTTCAGAGGTACCCTGTGTATGTGCTGCTCTGATCCTTACATGTGATATGTTCACTGACTCACAGGAAGTACTCCTCGGAGTCTCCGACTCACAGGAAGTACTTCACTCCCGGAGTCTACCGACTCACGGAAGTATCTCGGAGTCCCGGACCACAGAGAAAGTACTCCTCGGAGTCGCCGACTCAAGGAAGTACGAGTCTGTCCGGAAAGACTACTCGGAGTACTCACAGAGACCCGACTACACAGAAGTACTCATCGGAGTAACTCCAGAAGCTACGTTCCGACAAGAAGTACTCCTGCAGTCTCCGATCACAGGGAAAGTACAATCGGGTCTCCGGCACAGGAAGTATCCTTCGGAGTCATCGAATAACGAAGGAAGTACTCCTCGGAGTTCCGATCACAGGAAAGTACTAGCTCGGGGTCAACCGACTTCGTCGAATCGAAAAATTGTAACCTGCCATTCCTCTATTTTATGTACAGCCAGGAATCATCTTCTCCCGTTTAATGTACACAGGAACAGATTATGTACACAATTCTGTACATACCTGCCCAAAATTGCAACCTGTGATGGGCCTTCCTCCTCTCTTTTTGAGGTCCTTCTTTTCAGCAGCAGATGGGTGACGGGGGACACTCTGGGGTGGGCTGTCCTGTGGCCACAACGGCAGCCATTTCGCACAAGTCCTGTGTAAAATACATTAGATGGGAGGGAGACACGGTCACGTAAACATATGTTATGCAAATTGAGGCTTTTTCAGAGAAATCACATGACCCCTCTAAGCCTGCTCTGAGATGACACACGGGAACAGCAGTGAGGAGGGCCATGTGCTCAGAGTGACAAAGGGGTACGCAGGTGAGGAGAGACATGCTATGAGTGACACACGGGTACAGCAGGTGAGGAGGGCCCTGCTTCC
>WSYH01001298.1:100732-110800 GCA_036426205.1 Ascaphus truei
AAGGCCCCGGTTCCTGCACATGTGTGCTACACTCTGCACCACGCTACCACACGTGGAGGACAGGAGAGTGAACAGAGACAGCCCCAGCGCGCGGGTCTGATCTCTCAGAACTGAGATTACCCTTCATACTTCCTATGTGATGCCCTACTCCTGTGATAGACACCAGAATCGGGGATTATTAAAGAAATTTTATATGTAAGTTACTAATTTTATTATTTGTTGCTAATACAATATCTATCTCTCATCTTGGTGCGCTTTTGTGTTTTTTCTTGTTCTCCCTGCCCAAAAGCCAGTTTATACAGGGTGAAGAGGATTGTGAGTGAACCGGCTAAGGTTGATGAAAGGCTATGGTGGATAAAGGTGGATACATTTGGGACCAGAGGATATCCTTGGGACATTCTTGAGGCTGATAGGATGTCTGTATCCACTATGGATAGGGAGTTTCTTCTTTGTCCAAAAACGAGTAATAAAGTCACTGGTAGAATTTAATTTATTAGCACCTTCTCCACAGCTAGTGGAGACATCAGCCGTCTCATTGGTAAGTTTTGGTATCTCATTGAAACAGAAGCAAAACTTGGCAGAATACTAACAGCACCGCCGTTGATGTCCTACAGAAGGGAACCAACCATCAGGGACTCTATTGTTTGAGCTGACTTTGGGACTGTGAAAATATCTACAACAAGATTCTTAGGCACACCTGTCAACGGAACTTTTCCATGTCTAGCATGTGTACAATGCGGGAACATTAAAAAAGGCTCAACATTCACGCATCCACAAACAGGACGGCAGTACCACATGAAACACCGACATTGTGGTTTATCTTATTAAGTGCCCCTGCGGCATGGCTTATGTTGGCGAGACCACGCGAAAGCTGAAGTGACGTGAGCCAACACAAATCCACGATCAGATGTCGGGTACAAGATCAGCCTGTGTCCGCTCATTTTTTACTAGCTGGGCACAGTTTTAGCCAGTTATGGGTACAAGTTATAGACCATGTCTTGAAACTGAGACGTGGGGGTAATAGGGTGTTTATCCTTAAAAAGTGAGAAGCCCTCTTGGTACACAAATTGGGGACTTTGCATCCCCATGGTCTTAATCGTGACTATGACCTGGCGGGTTTCTGAGGAATGGACTCTGTTCAGTCTCGGGATGCATGTGTTGGTACTTTTTGGTGCGCTGCATCATGGGAGAGCAGCGTTTAGTACATTGTCCCCCCTTTGTTCCGTTCTCTTTTAGTCTATGCACTTGCGATGTGCACCCCGTTCTATCCTGGGTTGTTCACATGACCTTATAATTGGGTTTCCCTTATATTTTCGTGTGTGTTTGAAGGACTCTACGTGGTAATTTTTGAACCTCTTGTCTATATCTTTACCGATGCTATTGATGCTAATTGTCCCTGTATGAAAAGGCGGTAGTAACCTCCCAGGGCTGGACTATTTTACATTGAAGCAGGACTAGAACCTAGTCTGGTATGTTTCATTATGAGAACCTTACTTTCCCTCCTCTTATGTTTATTCTGCTTTGTTATACTCTAGTTCCTTATTTTCCCTCGTATCCTCTTTCCCCCCCCTTCACTTCTTCCTTTTCCCCCCTTATTTTTCTTTTTACTCCACATTTATTTGTTTGCTTATTGATTGGATATGTTTATTTTATTTCACCTTATTTTATTAGGTGCTGCCCTTTTTTTGTAGGGCTTTTTTAGCATATGCATTAGAGCATTTATTTAGGTAGTTTGGAACACATAGGTGCTGGGTTAGGGTGACTGCCAGGTGCTAGGAGTATTTATTTATACGATCTATGTCTATGGGGGACACCAGAGGTGGCTCCTACAGTAATATACCTCTCTCTGTTTACTCATTTCGGCAGTGTTTGACTTAATTCCACTGGGTCCTGCCCCCCCCCCCCCTCCCACCAATCATAGTTTGAGCTCTGCGCATGTGAAGGGTATCAACCTAGCGACACTGGTTGTTGAGGACGCCAGCGGGTCTCCCCCCTTTGATTGTACGCGATCGGCAGCCTGAGGGGTGCAAGGATTAACACATAGAAGCCTGTACAACCATTGTTTTGGGTTTGAGCGAGCAGAAATGTGTAGAACTTTTAACATCTAGGGTAGTGATATTAACATCTAGGGTAGTGTGCGTAGGCTTATAGCTATTGTGCATGCGTTGTGCTTGCACTCTGACAAGCAGCACTGATCACACAGCTGCTTGTACTTTGATTTATCTATATTAAATTATCTTTTTTCTACGGAGTATGCTGCAGAATTCCTGTTTTTATATATCTATTGGGCTGGCTGGTGTTCTCTGTCTATCTGCAAGCACCTGGACTTCAGTTAACTATATATTTTTATTTTCTATTATTCTTTAAGGTCTCATGTTTGTGTGCACCCAGCATGTCTCTGTTTGTACATACGTGCCCCATTGAACGGCTCCGATCTTACACACTCCACTTCCGACCCTTATCTCAACATGTCTCCCTCCCCTGCTCCAATATACCATAATGTGCATTCATTAAACAGCCTCTCCGGCAGGTTGGTTAAGGGGACGCCTGTACTTTGTGGAACGTGGAAGGAACAGGAATATGAACAACAATATGAAGCAGTTATATCATCTGTATGTGACAAATTACAGAGATATATATGATCCCAGGGCTAACGTAATCTGACCTGTTTCTCACGTAACATCGGTACTATGGCTGGATTCTAGTATAACCACGATAATCAGTGGTCGACAAATCACCCAAAAATCTACTCGCCGAACAAAAATCTACGGCCACCTAGCCCCAACCTAATCCGACCCCGCCCCGCTTTTTAAAAAAATAATGAATAAATTCCTAGTACAGAACAACATTAGTTTTGGCATTAGTTTATTTTTGTATTAACATTATACTACAAGGAGTCCTTGTTACTTGTGTGTGTTAAATGTCGGATTTAGAAAAAAAGCAGATGTGAATGACTGTTTCTGAACCCCATAACTCAGTGCCTGGACGCTCCCGCTTCACAAATCTAAAGCATTCACCGTCTTGGTGCTTACCTGATCCGCAGTCCCTCGACATGTCAGGTACCCTCATTCCCGCAATGTATACATTGGAGGGAGGTGTTTCCCTACCTGTCTCTGGGTTTAGGGGGGATTCCGATGTCTTCCGTGTGAAACTCGAGAGGTCCAGATCTGAAGAAGCAGTATAGGTTATTTCGTGTGTATAGGGCATCTAAGATATATAGCGGTAAAATAAGAACAGCAGAGTGTGGAGAGGAGGGTGGGTGAGAGACAGACAGAGAGAGTGTGGTGGAGACAGAGAGACACACACACACCAGAGACGACACACACAAAGAGCGGCAACACACACAGAGAGAGACACACGGAGAGAGAGAGAAGAGAGGAGACACAGAAGAGAGACACAAAGAAAGGAGAGAGAGACAGAGAAAGAGAGAGAGAGAACACGAAGAAAGAGAGACACAGAAAGAGACAGAGAGAGGGAGAAACACACACAGAGAGAGAATGAGAGAAAGACAGAGAGAGTAGAGTGCAGAGTGGCGAACGAGAAGGCGACAAGAGAGAGAAAGAAGACGACGAGGAGAGAGAGAGCGACAGACAGAGAGAAGTGGAGAGAGAGAAGCGACAGAGAGAAGGAGAGCAACAGAGAGAAAAGCAACAGAGAGAAAGAGAGCGCAGAGAGAAAGCGAGCCAAGAAGAGCGAGCAGAGATAAAGGAGTACAGAGTGAGAGAGACGCAGAGATTGATGGATGCGACGAAGAAGGAGAGTTGCGACGCGCTAGAGAAGGGGGCGACAGAGGAAGGGGGATGACAGAGAGAGAGGGAGACAGAGAGAGAGGGAGAGGGCGACAACGGGAGAGGGCGACTGAGAGGAGGGAGAGTGCGACGAGAGACAGAGAAGTGCGACAGAGAGAGAGGGGAGTGCACCAGAGAGAGAGGTTGTCGACAGAGAGAGGGATAGGCGACGAAGAGGGAGACAGGGGGAACAGAGGAGAGAGGGCGACCAGTAGGAGAGAGGGCGACAGAGAGAGGGGAGTCAGGGCTAGGAGAGGACGAAGGGATGAGGGCAAGATGATAGCGGGAAGAGAGAGAGGGCGACCAGAGAGAGAGGGCGATAGGTAGAGGAGGGCGACCAGAGAGAGAGGCGATCGAGTGAGAGAGAGGCGACAGAGAGAAAAAAGAAGCCACAAGGGAAGTGCTGACGAAAGAGAGCGCGACCAGAGAGCAGAGGCGCGACCGAAGAGGGCGACAGTGGCGAGACAGGAGAGGCGACAGGGAGGGGTGAACCGTGAGGTGGTGAAACAGGTGAGGAGGGTGAAAAGGGAGAGGGTGACACAGGGAGAGCAAGAGAGGGTGACACACACACACACACTCACTCAGATACACACCACTCCTCTCAGACACACACCCAACCATGCACCACACACACAACACACTACAAACTCACGAACAGACACACACCCACGAACACACACACCCTACAGACACACACATTCACCAGGGCCACAAACACTCAAGACACCCACGACACACCACTCACGGACAGCCACCCCCTCACAATTCACAGGACCTACACACATCACCATACAGCCACAGGCAATAAAGACCACACAACTCACAACTACACACAATCACACACACACACCCCCCCACACACAGACCACACCCAGACACACAACACAGGAGCATCACCCACTACCACCACAAACAGACCCCACTTCAAATCCAGCCACCACACACACACTCACAGACACCACCACACACTCACGAGAACACACCAGCCACACACCCAACCACACCTCACTCACAAACACAACCTCACAAAACACACACCACACACACCACACACCACACACACACACACCACACACACCACCAACTCACCTAAAGTTGCGACAGGCCTCACAGACACGACATGCCAGACACCCAGCAGCACCCCCACACATCACACAGCACACCTCAGCAGACACACACAGACACACACTCACAGACACACACATTCACTCACAGACACTCACTCACAGACACACACACTCACTCACAGACACACACACTCACAGATACACACACACTCACTCACAGACACACACACTCACTCACATACACACACACTCACTCACAGACACACACACACTCACACACACTCACTGACAGACACGCACACTCACTGACAGACACACGCACACTCACTGAGACACACACACACTCACTCAGACACACACACTCACTCAGACACACACACTCACTCACACTCACTCACTCACACTCACTCAGACACACTCACTCACTCATAGACACACACAGTCACACACACACACTCACTCAGACAGACACACACACACACTCACAGACACACACACTCACTCAGACACACACACTCACTCACAGACACACACTCACAGACACACACACTCACTCAGACACACACTCACTCATAGACACACACACTCACTCACACACACTCACGGGATGTTGCACACGAGTCAGGTACTGAGGTTTTGATCTCCCCGGGGTCCCCGCTGTAATTACCTGCCAGGGGCTCTCCTCTCTCCACTTGTCCTCCTCGGCAGCACTTCCACCTGCCTGTGTGTGTGACGCGAGGCGGACGCCGCAGCCCCCCGCCCCCCCAAGCGTAAGCGGGCGCCGCCGCAGCACCCCCCCCCTGAAGCGGACGCCGCACCCCCTCCAGAGGCGGACACCGCCGCTGCCGCAGCAGCCTACCTCCCGCCCCGGGCAACAAGCGGGGACCCCCCCCCAGCCTACCTCCCGCCCCGGGCAGCAAGCGGGGACCCCCCCCAGCATACCTCCTGCCCCGGGCAGAAAGCGGGGATCGGGGGCAGGGGGGGGAGGAGATCGGGGGGCGGGGGGAGAGGAGATCAGGGGCGGGGGGGAGGAGATCAGGGGCAGGTGGGGGAGGAGATCGGGGGAAGGGGCTAGCCCAGAGCTGCCAGCCGGCCCTCTTCCCGGCGTCAGCCCAATCAGGGAGGGGGATTATTTATTTATTTAAAAAAATAAAATTTTGGCGCGAGCAGGGGAATTCATAGAGCTGCAGCACGGGTCGCCAGAGGCCTAAATCCACTCGCCACGGGCGTCCGGTTATGTGTATTTGTCGAACACTGACGATAATGATAAGGTTGTGTGGGGTATAATACAGTATGAATCAGTTTCAGGCGTGGAGAATCCTGCTTGTGCAGTCAACACAACAAATTCCTCAAAGTGCAGGTCTCCTCTAGGACACAGGTACAAGGAAGAGCTCTACTCACACGTTCACAATGCAACACTTCATTTATTGTAACAGCCAAGAACAGAGGAGAAACACTGTTTCAGGTCCCACATCGAACTTTCATCAGCTGTTACAATAAATGAAGAATTGCATTGTGAGCGTGTGAGTAGAGCTCTGCCTTGTACATCAGCGCTAGAGGAGACCTGCACTTTGAGGAATTTGTTTGTATAACATTAATCAGACATAATGATATAGTCTGATTGTGTTGGTTTCCGATAGAGCGGTTATTACATAGGTTCTATTCATCCACAATTCACAGAGACTTTCAATCAGCATCTTAATACCAAACAGTGGGAACCGTGATTTATAATCCATGTGTGATGTGGTTAGTGGCACCAAACACTTATGTGCTACAGTACGATGGGACAGCAGCGATGTCACTAAAGATCTCCCCTGCTTCGTCCCTTAGTGCCTGAAACACCATCTTAACATTAACACCTCCAGCGGCTACTTACAAACTTGTACACCGTCTTCATGGCTGGGTTAGCTTTGGTCTTCATAGTGTTAATAATGGCACCACTTCCTTTCTGTAATAAAGAACCACCACAGATCTGGCCTCAGCCTATACACTACGGAATACATATACACTGACACAACAACACACACTGACAACAGCAGAAATAATCAAATGGTTTTTTTGAACATAACCCGATCCATGTTGGAGGGGCCTATGGTTGCTATTGCTACACAAAAACAGACACACAACACATGTTAACACAACAACAACAAAACAACAAACGGTGTACCCTAACAACACACATCGACAACACTAAGAACCCAACACACGGGGTAACCCAACAACCCATATTGACGCAACCACAAAAAACCTACCCAGGCGCACACACCCATCTCACCTTTACTGTAGAGAGCCACTGATGATACAGTTTATCGCTGCCTGTGCAGGAACAATATAAAGGTACAAATGATTATAAAGAGCTGAACATTATACAATGGTATATTAAAGAATTTGGGGGAGAATTTGCATAAGAGTAACTATAGAATACAACAACCCTATATTTACTTCATGTGACTATTCTTTTGTACTGAGCCTGTCATTAAGCCGTATAACTTCCAATCAAGCTGAGGGAGAGCTTTGGTTTCTAGTTTAAAGGCTTGTTCAGGACGTCCGGGGAGCGGAACAGACACCGGGCATCACCGCCCATCTCATCTCTCTGCAATGAGGAACCGGCGGCACTGAATAGCCTGGAGTAACATTCACAATTACATCCAATGAGCTTCTTTGTGTGTGACAGATTAAAGCAGCAGTTCCAGCAATATCCTACGTGTGTGTGTTTTTAAAAATAAATCAGTTCTGTACTATGAGATAATAATTGTAGCATTTAAAAAAAACATCTATATGTTTTAAAGACATTTTTAATGTTTCTAATGCAGGAAGCATTTCCAAAGTCCCACCCCCTTCCCCTTCTGATAGGCTCTGGCTCTTGAGCCCCGCCCTCTCTCTAGCAGTGAACCAATTGTATCTAGTAACTGCCCAGTCAATCATATTCCAGGACTATGTTGCCCAGAATGCTGTGCAAGAGCTGAATTAAATAACCTGGAGCAAGCGATCGATTACAGGAGAACGGATCGATCTGCAGCTTAGCGAATCGCTTGTCAGTGTGCAGATTGTACTGATGCACATATTGAATGGGAAAAAAATATATATTTTTTTAAAAACGGCAGCTTGTACTGCAGCTTTAATACTTTACTATTTACCACAACCTTGCTCACACCTGGATGGTGTGATCCATGGTGACGGAGACATCTCCTGCCGGTGTCACCTATTCCTGTAACGATGATGCAGCACTGAGCGAGAGAAACTGAGGTGTAATTACACTAACCCCTTCACTGCCAAAGAGGCCTGTAAGACAGTGCAGAACTGGTACCATACTGTGTGGGTATAACAGAGCAGCCTCAGCGTGCGAAGCTGGACTTCTAAACAGTCTTACCTGCGTATTCACCCATATTTATCTCTTCCTCAAAAACGTCGCTGAATCCATTTCCTGTATTTAAAAGGTCAAGTCGCCCGTCAATGAACTAATGCAGAGACAAGAAACAAGACTCAAACGGTGTTCTTTAACTTAACCTCATCCCTGCCAGATGGGACTCTCAGTTACCTGTTTAAAGAGCTGCAGCTGGATTGCATTCTGCAGGAACGGCCTCATCCCACTGGAGCGATGAGAGACAAAGGTCTCCTCACAAAAAGTGATCGGCTCCTCCTGTGAGGAACACACAGAAAAGCAACAATGTCCTTCAATGTCCAACAAAGCCAGCCACAAACCCAGTCCGTGCCAGAGACGCAGGGGTCTTATGTGGGAAACCACACAATATCATGAGATGTGTTGTTTTATCTAGGGAAAAAGTACTCACAAAAAGACATGCGGCTGCATAATATATACAGTCATGTGAAAGAGAAAGTACACCCTCTTTGAATTCCATGGTTTTACATGTCAGGTCTAAAAATTAGGTAAATACAACCTCAGATGAACAACAACACATGACATATTACACAGTGTCATGATTTATTTAACAAAAATAAAGCCAAATGGAGAAGCTGTGTGTGAAAAACTAAGTACACCCTTACTGCTTCCATAGGAATTAAGATGCTAAGTAGCAGACAGGTGCTGCTAATCAAATGCCCTTGATTAATTGATCATCATCAAGTGTGACCACCTCTATAAAAGCCGAAGTTTCAGCAGTTTGCTGGTCTGGAGCATTCAGGTGTGTGTTAACCTGCTAAGGAACAGATGACTGTTATTATGTCCTGATATGTAAAAACATGGAATTCAAAGAGGGTGTACTTTCTTTTTCACATGACTGTATGTATGTATATATATATATATATACAGTGTTCGACAAATCACCCAAAAATCTACTCGCCCAACCAAAAAATCTACTCGCCCCCAACTCCGCCCCTAGTCCCGCCCCCAACTCCGCCCCTAGTCCCGCCCCCAACCCCGCCTCTTGTCCCGCCCCTAGTCCCGCCCCCAACCCCGCTTTAAAATAAAATATATAAATAAAATACATTTAATAAATTCCTAGTCAGAACAACATTCGTTTTTGACATAAATGTATTTATTGTATTACATTATACTACAATTAGTCGTGTGTGTGCGTGTGTGTGTGTGTGTGTTTGTGCGTGTGTGTGTGTGTGTCAATGTCGGATCTAGAAATAAAAGCCAGATGTGAATGACTAGTTTCCTGAATCCCTTAACCAGTGTCTTGACGTCGGCGCTTCACAGAGAGAGAGACAGACAGACACACACACACACACACAGAGAGCGGCACACCCACACCCACACCCACACCCACACAGAGAGAGTCACACACAAACACACACACAGAGAGAGAAAGAGAGAAACACAGAGAAAGAGAGAGAATGAGAAACACACACACAGAGAATGAGAGACAGAGAGAGTGCGACAGAGAGCGCGAAGAAGAGAGTGCGACAGAGAGCGCGAAGAAGAGAGTGCGACAGAGAGAGCGAATAAGAGAGTGCAACAGAGAGAGCGAAGAAGAGAGTGCGACAGAGAGGGAGAGGGTGACAGAGAGAGGGCGAGAGGGAGACGGTGGGTGACACAGGGAGAGGGTGACACGGAGAGGGAGAGGGAGGGTGACAAGGAGAGGGAGGGTGACAAAGAGAGGGAGGGTGACACAGGGAGAGGGTGACACAGGGAGAGGGTGACACAGGGAGAGGGTGACACAGGGAGAGGGTGACACAGGGAGGGAGAGGGTGACACAGGGAGAGAGAGGGTGACAGGGAGAGGGAGGGTGACACAGGGAGAGGGAGGG